>JAOUQU010117693.1:0-15521 GCA_028566735.1 Ammoglanis amapaensis
TAGACAAAAGCGCAGAGCCTGGGGGTCATAGAACTAGCAATAACTAGCATTGTACTTTATTAACTACATTCTCTATTAATCTACCCCAAGGGCATTCTGCCGGAAACCTGTTTACCTGCCGAGGTTAAGGATTGAAGTTGGGACTGCAGTGCCTGATATGGTGATTTCCTCCAAAACCACCCAAGAGTGACAGAGTTTTTTGTTTTGTTTTGTTTTTTTTGTTTTTTCCCAAGAAGGATGGGCCCTGTTTATTCTGGTTCCTCTCAATGTTTCTTCCTATTTTTTTTCAGGGAGTTTTTCCTTGCCACAGTGGCCCTCAGCTTGCTCAACAGGGGTTTCTGTTCGTCCTATTTTTTGTAAAGCTGGTTTGAGACAATGTTTATTGGAAAAAGCGCTATAGAAATAAAGTTGACATGACTTGACTAAAAGTAATTTGGCAGTTTCCAGTGCAGAAGGTAGCTTCGGGAGGGCAATTAGTTGGTCGGCTTACTGAACACTTCATGTAAGTTATGGTACTCGGACGGGACTCCAGTGATGTCTGTAGAGAATACGTTAGTGCTTAAGGATTTATCCGGAACGGTATTGGGAATGGCCGCGCAAAGGCAGTGGGCGTGACAATCCAGACTCCAGGAACAAAGCTGACCCGAGGGCCAGTCGATGACCAAGTTGTGCCTTAACAGCAAAGAATACCCAAGCATGATCGGGGTGCGAGGGGAACGAATTAGTGCACGAGAGATCACCTCGCAGTGAATGCCAGAAAGAACAAGGGTGAAAGAATGGGTGCGGTGAGTGATGAGAGTTGTTGACTGGCCCACTAGATCCATCGCTCTCCGGGCTTTCTTAAGAGAGTCAAGGGTACAGCCCAGCTGCTTTGCTAGATCCTCGTCGATCAAGTCATCCTCGGAGTCAATAAGGGCGAGGGTCGTGAAAGAAAGGTGGGACAGACGTAGTGTAACTGACATTAACAGACGGGTTAGGGAAGTGTTTGCTGATAGGCTCGAAGCGGCCCCTACTATTAGCAGCGAACCCTCTCTTTTAGCCAGCTGCGGCAGTCGTGCAATTCTGTCGTGCGATCAATCTGCATAGCTTTCTCAGCGCCTGGTGTAGGAGGCGGGCCAGCGCAAGAAAAACCCAAGGAGAGGAATACTGGCAGGGCCGATGTGGTCAACAAGGTAAAATGGCCTTGAATTCGGCTACAAAAGCTTGGTATGTACCCCAGGGGAACCACGAACCGAAATTGCTAGCCTCTGTCCAGGCTAGTGCTTGGCCTTGCAACAGACATAAGACGATCACGTAAGCGATCCTAAATGCCTCTCGTTGGAAAGCTGATGGGCGCTGCTGAAAGTCCAGTTGACACTGAAGAAGAAATCCTTGGCATTTGGAAACCTCCCTGATGACGGATCCGCTGAGGGAGAAAGAACGAACACCCTGAGCCACCTTACCCAGTTGCTCGGTCAGGGTGTAAGTGCCCTCGATCAGCGCTTCCAGCAAGCATTCATGCTGTCTGAGCTGTGCTGCTTGTTGTGCCAGGAGGGCGTTGACGTCCGACGTCATGACAGAGTGTGCTCCTGGGGCTTCCATGACGGCCAGAGAATACTGTTAGGGGTATTGTAGCGATCGGAAACTAGACTGACAACAACAGGCGGTTAAAGGATATTTCTTGTTGTAGATGTAGTATAAGTAAGTGACAGGCGCTGGCGCGATGGCTGGAATGCGCCCGGGTTACAGCAGGCAAGAGTACGGTGTGAAAGAAGAATGCACGGAATGTGGCAAGCAGAAGCGCACTTGTTTGTCACTGGAAGGCGGAGGAACGATCTGGGAACAAAATAACAATTGCCAATCGCAACACGATATTGTCATATGCACAACAGGTTATTATTTTGTACAATAAAATTCTTACTTTGCTATTTCTCCATTCACCAATAAAGTCGTAATTACACCTAAAATATTAAAAAGGATAGAATAGAATAACACTTGCTATATATATATACAATAAGTAGTAAAAAGTAGTAAGTAGTAAAAACAGCGGCAATGCACACCATCCATTCCTTCTATTATCATGGGAAATGTGAATTCGCTGCAGAATAAGATTGACCAACTGTCCACACTGAACAGCCAGCGGATTTACCACGAGAGCTGCTTGTTTATTTTTACGGCGACATGGCTAACCCAGCTTGTTCCCAATGCTAACGTTGAACTGTGGGGATTTACTGCCGTGAGATTCGACAGAGACAATAAAACATATGGGAAGTGCAAAGTTGGAGGGCTCATCATGCATGTGAGCATTTGCTGAAGCCACCCCGGACACATCACCATAAAGAAGACTTGGCTACTTTTCACCAGGTTGTGGACTGTCCAACTAGGAGCAACTGGACAATCGACCTATGTTAATGTGAAAGAGGCATACAGACCTTCCCCCACAGGGGAAATCGGATCACCCTCGATTATATTTCTGTAGAAGGTGTAGAGTATTTTGGCTAACATGCCAAACTTCCTCATTCTTGTAAGAAAGTACAGTCGCTGCTGGGACTTCCTGATGCTATGGAGTTCTTTGCTAATGTGAATGCCAAGGAATTTGGAGGTTTTCACCCTCTCCACTTCTGTCTCAACAATATACAAGGGGTGTGTGCTACAGCTGCTTCCTCCTTGGATTACCAACTGTTTCCCTGGTCTTTTGCATTTAAGGAAAGGTTGTTGTCATGACACCAGGCCACCAGCTCAAAGTCAGAATCATTTATTTCGCCAAGTTTGTCACACATACAAGGAATTTGTCTTGGTGAGGCACACATGTATGACACGTAACATGAACAATATAACACTAAGAGAAAGTACAAGAAGATACAAGAAAATAGAATAAAGAATAAGAGGAATACGAGGAATAAAGAGCCAGGAAAGGTGGTAATGCAGACATGGGCAAACTATGACCCGCGGGCCATATACTTTTTGGGCTTTTTAATCCGTTTGAAGTCACTACTATATCTACTGTTTTTTGCTGACTCTGATTGGGGTCTGTCTGTAAGAAAGTTTAGTACCCAGTTGCAGATAGTATGTGGTCCAAGGATTTGATAATTTTTATCTGCCTGACAGGATTTTCTCTCACAAATAAAAGATTATGGTACTACAAAAAATTTGCGATATTGTATGTTTTCATTAGGATTTGCATGTAGTTCATGTTACAGTCACTAAGTGGCTCTGTAAACAGCCGTGTGTGACATAGCACAGATTGGTTCATTCAAGTTATGATACATGATACAAGCTCTGGTTTAATTAATTTGTTAATAGTGTCCGACAATTAAGAGTAAGTTATAGTTTGTATGTTATTCTTATTTCTTTAATGCCTAATATATAAAATCACTGAGTTTATGTAGTAGGTAGTAATTTCGTAGTTATTTGTGTGTTAGTAGATAATGACAATCGCTTGCCACTTAGCATTGTGTTAGCTAATGCACATATCCATATAATGGATTTATTGTTCGTATTAGACTAACATTAACTGGTTTTTCATTCACGGTTTTTTGAGGATTTTGGAAATGCCTATTAAAAAGACAGATGGAAAAGCTTAAAGCACTTAAACGAAGTGGAATACTTTGAATATTACATCATCAAAATGCAAAAAAACTGGTGGGAAACAGATTTTCAACAAAATAAGAGAATACAGAAACAAAAATAAGCCTTTAAACAGAATAAACACTCAAATCCATTTATAAGAATGTTTCAACCAGACTATCTGATCTTTTTTTTTTTGAGGGTGAGGGTAAAGCGCGAGACATGGAGACCAGTTCGACACATATCTCCTTACATGGCTTTGTGAGCATGGTTACTGGTGCATGCATGCTAGTGGTGGTTTTTGTTATAATTTGAGTCAAACAAACTAGTTTAGTTGATTCCCCTGAGTCAGTTGCACGTTTATCTTCCGAAGCATAATTACAAAAAATAATTACCATTTTCCACTTGCTCGGTTCTTTGTAGCACATTCACATATGATCTAAAGGTTATTTCACATAACTGTAGTTGAAGCGTATTAGACTTGTGTTTGTCTCAAGCAGAAAAAACCCAGCTATGAAAAAAAGGCTTCCTTAACTAATATTGTGACAACATTAGAACAAGTCTGAATTGATTTTCTTCATTTGGATAGATACAAGGGTGGCAATGAGTACATTCTTGTTGTACCTGCTATTGTACCCACTTTGCACAAGCATATACCACCACATCCAGAAACTGCAGCAATACACATAGAGGTGGTACACAATGTAAATACAATATACACTGCATTACGAATTATTATGCAAATATTTTCTCAGATTTTTCTAAATTACCTATATGAATTGCAATTATCATATTTTCATCAACTATTAAAATACAATTGAAAAGGCTGCCAATGATAACAGTACATTATCATGCATAAAAATGATCTTACTGTGGGATGCACAGTTCTTTGTCTTGAATTTTGGCAGGAAGTGCTGTTTGAGAAACACCACATACATTATGGAAGTCAGCTTTACGCTCTCTGGGGCCGACAATCTCTCTCCCCATGATTTTAGTCCAAAACATTACTCCACCTCCTCCTTGTTGGCGCCATAGCCTTGTTTGCATGGGGTGTCGATCAACCAGCCATCCGTGGTTGCATATTTTTGCATGGGGTGTCCATCAACCAGCCATCCCCCACTTCATCCATCTGGACCATCAAGCCTTGCACGGCACTCATCGGTGAACAACACAGTTTTGAAGTCATGATTCATGTATTGTTTGGCCCACTGGAGCTGTTTCTGCTTGTGTGCAGTGGATAGAGGAGGTTGACAAGATGGCTTATGCACAGGTGCAAACCTCTGAAGAACCCTGCATCTTGTTTTTTTGTGGGACGTTGGAAGCACCAGCAGCATCAAAAACTTTTATACTGCTATGACGAGGCATTTTTGCAGCTGCTCTTTTAACCTGACGTAATTGCCTGTTGCAAAAAGTCAAAATTAAAACTTTTTCACCTCATTCAAGCTTTTTTCCATTTGAGTTTTTAATGCCCTTTATATGAAAAAGATGGGTGCACGGTGGCTAAGTGGTTAGCACTGTCGCCTCACAGCAAGAAGTCTCGGGTTCGATCCCCGGGTTGGGCCAGGGGCTTTCTGTGCGGAGTTTGCACGTTCTCCCCGTGTCAGCATGGGTTTCCTCCGGGTACTCCGGTTTCCTCCCACAGTCCAAAATCATGCACTATAGGTTGATTGGAAATGGGTAAAGATTGTCTTGCAGTTTCACAAGGTCCCTGTAGTGATATGGGGTTGGAGATAGACCTGGCAACCTACTCCGTAAAAATATAATTGCTGAGTAACTCTGGGGATCGGTAGCGCCCCACAGAGGGAACCAAGAGTCGGAAACGACTGAAAATTATTTAGACTTCGTTCCATTAGACAGTTTTAGCAACTTAGAATCAGAACAGCAAGACTTCCACCTTTGGCCACAACCCGATCCACAATGAACCAAAGCCCTACAACTACCCCTCTCACCAATTGTAAATCCATGAAACCACTTTGCTTAGGTTACTGCCCCCGTGACCCAAACCTTTAACAAGCATGAGTTAATGGATGGATTTAGACTTTGTACCTTTAGACTCTGGGTTTCTGTTCCAGCGTCTGTTAAAGTTTCCCAAACTGAAAATGTTTCTCTCTCTCTCTCTCTCTACAGGACCATCCACGGCCTGATCTACAACGCTCTGAAGCTCTTCATGGAGATGAACCAGAAGCTGTTTGATGACTGCACACAACAATTCAGAGCCGAGAAGAATAAGTACGTACTCTTCTACCACCAGAACGTAACCGTACGGTCATCAAATCAAACCATTACTGTACTGACTGTTTTTTTTTTCTTCCTTCCAGAGAGCGAGTGAAGTTAAAAGAACGGGAAGAGGCCTGGATTAAGATCGAGAACCTGGCTAAATCGAGCCCTCAGGTTGGGCTTCTTATATTGAGCGTGATTAAACTGAACATCATAACACAGTTTATAAAGTTACTAAGATATTTATTTAGAAATATGGTTGCATAACATAATAATACCATGGATAACATCATTATTTAAGGGCTTTATAACCATTGAGACGTAAGCGAGCGAGCTAGCTGTGCAGGTAACTCTGAGCCTTGAGTGAGTCTGCAGGACTTAAAAATGTATTTTATTCTATGAATGAATTTGGAATTATGTAGTAAACAAAACAGAATGTTTTATAGTTTAGATCAGGGGTGTCAAACTCAAATACACACTGGGCCCAAGTCGCTGATATATCTACAGATAAAACAATGAACGTTTTCATATGGACCAAACAACACTAAATATAGAACGAGCAGAATTCAACATTAGGCCAAATATAATAACACTATGGGCCAAATTTGGCCTGTGGGCCAGAATTTGACACTTACGGTTTAGATTGGTCAAAGTAGCCACATTCCCCAACAGTCTGGAAGGACTTTCCCAGAGATGCTGAGCATAGCAAGCTTATAAAAGCAAGTCTTCACCAGAGATATACATCTGACAATCAATGATATAAGAAAGCACTACTACCCAGAATCCCGCAGCTATAAAGTCAGAACCTGTATCGTTTTTGGTGTAGGTGCAGAGGGAGCAGCGGCGAGATCGGCCCATGGTGAGGCGCAAGTCTGACCTGCCTCAGGACACGTACACCACGAAAGCCTTGGAGTCGCAATGTTGAGTCGACGACACCATCATCAGCCACGATGGCGCCACTAGCTCGTTCTCTTTCCTCTCTACATCGGATCCGTCATTGAATCGTATCGGCCCGGCAGCACTTGTGTGTATCGCGTGAGCTCATCAACTGTCCTCGATCATCAACATCGGACTGAATAAGTCGTATTCACGCACCCCCGTCACCTTCTAGGTTTCTGTATATCGACCCCATCTGATGTCAGATTTAAGTCCTGGTCATTTTGTTGTAACTTAGAAGACAAAATGAGAGATACGTGCACTCTGTAGCTCTCGGGGGGAGGTCGACATGTTGAATGTCCCTTTCTTAAAAGTCCATTTACTTTTCCACAAGTACATTTTATTCGGCTCTGTAGAAGCACTTCCTGAAAACTTGAAACTGTCCGATGTCTATTGAAGAGACGCGAGTGAACGCAACATGCTTTACATCACGCTAAAAAAAACCCACCGCAGTGTTTTCTTCTGTCCGTGTAAACATTAATGAAGTTAAACCCACGCGAACAAAAATATGTGGACGCTTCTGTTGGATACTGATGTCGACCCCTTCGATCGATTGGATCTCGTCACGCACTGATATCTATTATCCCTCGTCTCTGTGGCCAGCAGATCACAGAGGTCGTAACTGCATCGGTAATTAGGAATCCTTCTGGATTATCATCCAACCCAGAGCAAATGTAGGTGCCCAGATTCGAACCGCCGAGTTCCAGCCGCCAGTTCTGGTGCGTCTTTTACGTGACAGATTTCCCGTGTTCGTCTGTCGGTTCCATATTTACACATAAAGTACAGCAATAGAGACGTGTCCACATATTTTTTTTGCAGCATAAAGTTCCACGTCAGTTATCTGTCCTCATGTCGATGGATCCTGTACAGACAATAAACCCACCACACCTCATGAACCACACCAGACGAAACTCCGAATGAATGATGTCAGGTTCTGATTTGTGTTCCTGTCGTGCTCTGCTGTGTGAACGTCGTGATCTCTCTGTACTATTATAAATATGTTACATTACTTTTTAAGCCACGCCATAGAGTTTAATTTCAACATGGTAAGTGCCCTTTTAACACGACCTGTACTATACATTTCATATTGTACATACCAGTATAAGATTTTCTTTCTTTCTTTCTGTAGTATTGCAGTATATTTAGACGTATTTGTAAAGAAAAAGTCGTCTGTACAGAACAAATACACGACACGTGGCACAACCTGTCTTCTAGATTTCTGACTAGAGTTCATATTTTCTAGTAGTCTGAATCTCCGCGACAGCGTTGATGCGATCGCCACCGAACTGTGAGTCTTCACTCGGTTTCACTGGTGTATATCTATACAAAATAAATAAAGAGTCTATGTGGATTTATATTTTATCTTGGGACTGTTCGAGTCGTTTCGTTTTTGCTTTGTTCTTCTGATTACGTGGTTATGACCGTTAGCACGATCACAATAACTCTGGACGACAGTCTGCAGCTCATGAAGGGTAGAGAAGGTTCTCTAAAACGTCCATGTCCATCACCTACACCCATAAATGCTTTCATTCTTATTTCACAACAAATCTTTTATCTAGTATCTCCAATAAAAGGTCAAAGTTCTACTAGTTTACAATAGAATTGTGGACATTTCCTAGTCGAGAACTGTGAACCGAGAACTGAGTCGAGTAAAGTCTAATATAAAAGTTCAGAGTTCTACTGTAAAGATTTACGGTTCTAATATAAAAGTTCAGAGTTCTACTGTAAAGATTTACGGTTCTAATATAAAATTTCATAGTTCTACTGTAAAGATTCACGGTTCTAATCTAAAAGTTCATAGTTCTACTGTAAAAATTCACGGTTCTAATATAAAAGTTCATAGTTCTACTGTAAAGATTCACGGTTCTAATATAAAAGTTCATAGTTCAACTGTAAAGCTTCACTGTTTTAATATAAAAGTTCTTAGTTTTTTTGTTAAAGTTAAATTATGAAAGTTTACAATTCTTGGTGAAAAAAAGTTCATAATAGCTTAACCCCCCCCCTCGTTAATATGTTTGTATAAAAGTTTTATGACTATTCCAGTTATTCCAGAGTTATTCCAGAGCATTTTAGTTTACAAAAGTACGTATGTTAAATGTTCCACTACACTAAACATCAGACCAACACTGTTTTGACGTTGTGACTAGACTTGGCCTGCAGGGGGCGGTGTGGAGCCGCGCTGGTGGAGCCACGATTCAGCCCGGTTCAGCTGAGGTGAGCGTCTGGGGTGGCAGAGCAAAGAGCCTCCCTGCAGCCTCAACACACGGAATCTAATCAGCTGGTGCATCCATCCTCCTCCTCCTCCTCCTCCTCCTCCTCCCATCCCTGCTCCTCCTGCTCATCCCTCCTCCAGCCTGCAAACTAACAAGCTGATGCTCCGTGTCCTCAATCGACTCCGACACAAGCTTGTTGTCCCCCCCCACCCCACCCCCCAACCAAACACCAGCTCTGATTCTAATCCTCTTCCTCTCGGCCTGGAAAGGAAAAGCCTTTTCATGTAGAATTCTTTATAACCTACTTAGTTTGGGGTTTCGGAACCTGCTAGAAGCTCAAACATGCTCCATCTTAATCAAGTTATTAGACGAAGAATGTACAGTCCTGTACGTGTCACCTATATCTTACGTTTAAGCACATTAAACATTGTATTTCGTTACTAATAGGGTTCGTTTCTCCTTTTCTTTGTTGGGGTGGCACGACGGCACTGATGCCGCTCAGCAGGATGGGACTGATCGTGGTTCAGGTCCGTTCTGTGTGGAGACTCCAGAGTCACTGTGGGTTCATTCCACAACAAGGTTTACAAAATTTTAATCTGAACCATACCAATGAAGTAAATCCTGATTTGACTTTCCGTGGCTCTGATTTACTGACCTATAAAACACATGATTTAATAAATATAAAGAATAATCTGAGACAAGATCAGTTCGGGGGTTCAGGACGTTCGACAGACATCATAGATGAAAACAAATCTGATGGAAGAATAAACCAGCTCACGATGAAAGCATTTCTTTTCAAATCACAGCTCGGTGGGTGTAATGGGTGCCAGGGTGGTTTGGGTGGGGGTGCAAGTGTTTTGGGTTTTACTGAGACGGGTGCAGCAGATTTGATGTTTTCAGAGAACTCTTGGTTATTAAAATGTATCGGCATTGATGACGCCAGAGCGAGTCTGACCAGACACGGAGTCTCCCGTCAGAGCCGAATAACATCTTAGAACCCTTGAATTGGGTCCAATCATCAACATTATTCCTGTCTTTAGTCCCATATCCTTCAAATTCTTTAGAATAAAAATGTACTTTGTACCACTCAAAATCCAAAAAGTATGAAGAACTGTATGGAAAACTCTCAAAAAACATTTAAAACGCAGTGTCGCTGATATTTACTTTGACTTGTATTACCTGAGATGTTTCATGAATTGCTTTCTCAACTTCCATTCAGTGATTATTTATTTATTTATTGGGATTATTGGGACAGTGGAGTCTAATGAGTAGAGCTTTGGGACGATCAAACGGAACATTGGAAGTCCGAATCCAGACCCTGGCATAGCGCTCTGACCTCGACTTCCATACAAGTTAGGATTTGATTCTTTTCTGTTCTGTACTAAGAATCCTCTGTCTTGCTACCAGAATGTTTTTTAACGTGTGGTGATAAAGAACGGCGACGTTACAAAGTGGTCAACACTATAGTCACAATGAAACCGTTTCCAGTCCAACAGTCACCAATTAAATCCAAATGGAAATCCAAATGCAAGTTTTATTTCCAGACAACACTAAGTCTTTCTGATTTATGGTTGTACATTGTCGATTTCCTCCCACAGTCCAGAAATATGCAGGTAAGGCAAATCGAAGATACAAAATTGTCCATAAATGTGTTTAATGGGACTTGTGTGTAATGAATGACCGTTTCCTGTCACGGGTGTTACCTAAAAGTGTGCAAAACATGACGTTGATTAATAAATAAACATAAAACATAAACATCGTCGGAAACATCTACAATGGATTCGGATTCGGTGGCCAGAGACCGGTGGACATCATGCGTATAAATAACTATTATAAATAAATCCGATCTGGCTGATTTGAATGAAATCATGAGTAAAACCTGATACTTGTTATAAAGGGACGTAAAGCCGCCGGAGCTCCGAGAAGGAAAGAGCAAGTCTGAAAGGATGCTCAGCCTCACCAGGCCAACAGTAACCAAGCAACGGGAAAAGTGATAGGTTCTGGTGTGAGACGGAGCTGTGAAGTGATGAATCTGGAATGAAGAAAAAAACTGCCTTCAAAGTGCATTAACAGGACTGACATCTGCATCCAAAAATGGTTCAGGAAAAGGTTTGGGTTCCCAGAGTAAACACAAACTGTCACGGAAGACACAAATCCTTGTGTAACATACTTATCAGACACCTCCATTCATTTCTCACCCCAAAGTACAGTACAGGCATAACGTTACGACCACTGACAGGGGAACTGAATAACACTGATTACCTCTTCATCATGGCACATGGTAGTAAGTGGAATATATTAGACCTAGGCCGGGTATCTTTAAAACTGAAGCTCTTGTGGGGTCTGCTCATTATCTAAGTGATTTAAAACATAATGTAATATACTCTGTTATAGATACAATTGTTTGGGGGGCTAAATCTGTTCGCGAGGCATAATGGGTTCTAATCTGATTAAAAAAATAAACCACACCACCAACATTAATGTGAAATCCAGACACTTGGTCAGCTCACGATCTTAGTAGTTTATTTTAAAATCATAACTCTCAGTACTCAGTGGGTGGAAATGTCAGGGGTCAGGGGCGGTCAAGGCTCACTGATGCCCATGCAACTAAGAAAATCAAGGCATTGCTTAATACCCCAACAGCACCAATGGTTTTTCGGGCTTCAATCGGTAACGATCTGATCTCTAATCCGGTATCAAATGAGCTACACTTCCAGATAATTAAGATAATTAATAGTCTCATATAAACACTTTCACTTCACAAATACAAACAAAAACACTCCGGGTTGCGACAGTGCAAGACGACTTTTATTACAAAATGTGTTTAATAAAAAGAAACGGGTTTACAAAATGATTCCTGGAGGACAGAAACTGGCCTATCACGTCTGCTCCCTCGCATATTTTAAAATATCAGTGTCGATTCTCTGGTTAGGAACCTTTTAAGAACAGACCTTCACCATAATACGAGAGGAGAACATAGTGAACGCAAGTTGCAGGCCGACACCGTGACGCCAACGTTAATATGCACGTTTCATTCACACCACAGCCTTGTGACTAAACAGAATAAATATGCAACGGTTAAAAAGTTACAATAAATATAAGACATATAGGAAAGACATGATCACTTTAGGAAATGCTGGGTTGTACACGAGAACACTTCGGGCTGTAAAAGTATCTGAACGCTTGACTACTGAACACTAATTTTTTACAGTATAATGGTGTTGGGAAGTATTTTTTTTGCCTCAGGTTTTGTTGTATATTCTTTTAAAATAAAAATGCTGGATTGTACTTTCAACTGCTGGACAGTTAACTAGAGGTTACCGCTTTGTGAGAACCATGTCTATTGGAATTTGTGCTCAGGCCAACCAGATTAAACCAGGAAAGGGTCATTCCCAAACCTGTCTTGACCACTTACAGGTTTATAAGCGACACCTGTTAGAAACGGGCGTGTCAGAAACACCTGAACCACATAATTTTGAGACAATGGGGGTCAGATCGCGTTTCGTCACTTTGTATGAGCATCATCGACACAAAATCTCCTGGGCTTTAGCTTATTGAGTCAATTTGATCACATGTTTTAGTTAATAATCAGTAACCAGAGATTTAAGGTGAAAACCAGCATGTGAACCAGGAATAAACCAGCATCTTTGTGGAACTTCCTACAAAGTTCCATTGTAACCCAGGAGAACGGAAGTAAAGCTACGAGTAAATAAATAACCAAACATTTTTGTCTAATTACCAAGTACATAAACATACGTGTGATGTATGGGGTCATAAACAGACGTGTTGTGTGAACTGGTTTAAACAGCGTTCAGTTCATTTGAATATAAAAGTTCAGTGATCGAAATTTAATTGTGATTAAAGATGAAAAAGACGATTGAAATATTTAGAGCACAAGAACAAGAATGTCGTTTAAAAATATAGAACACAAGTCGGCTAATAGTTGGCTCGTTTACTGTCCCTGAGACGTTAGCATCTATGCTAAATGTGTAGGCTAGTGTCTCTCACGAACTTTAGCAGGCCTACTAGAGTACTAACAGTACTAGTACTAGAAATAGTAAACAGAAACTGACACTAAACTGGATAAAGTAAACAAATCTATATATTGAATTTATTCTATTACGTATTACGTATGTGCAAGTGGACACATATTAAACAACTTCATTCAAATTTCATAGTGGAACTATGACTTTTTGTTTTTAAAGGACCAAATTAGCTTTAAAGTTCGTCATAGTTCTATATGAAAGTTCACAGTTTCACTGTAGAGTTCGTGTTTATATTTATTATTCATATTAGACGACAGCAAAACCAACCACAAATTAACTTTATACCAACTAAACTCCATCTGTTACTGTCCATCAATTAAAATCAATCAATTAAAAAGAGAGCTGAAAATATTCAATTACTTAAATATGATCCGATAGAATCGATTTCTATCTATCTACAAAAATAAGGAGAGCAACAAGTATAGTGTTGTATATTTCCAGCCCTTTGGTATGTTCTTTTTTTCGTAGTGGACATTGTCTCGTGTCAACGCGGTAATGATTAATAATAATAAATTGCAGAGAAAATACATCGGATTTGAAGCCGAAGTCTAATAAAATTGCTTCTGATGTTTTCTAGGTTTTAATTTCCCTTTTTAATATTACACATTTCGCGCAAAAGTATACAAAAGTATTTTAATGCGTTAAAAAAATTAAAACCAAAGTACAAAAACAACACGTAGGCATTTAAGTACTTGTAAAAAAAATACACGAATGTAGCCTCAACGGTTGCTAAATGTATTAAATACTTCTAAGAGTTTCTTTTTTTCTAGTTTTATTGTATTTTTTTAAGTTGTTGTATATAAATGCGTGATGCGTAAAATGCGCACATTTGATGTGTTCCCGTTATTTTGGGTCGCCACTGGTCGTACAGATGAGCGGTTAAAATCTCAAGGAATGTAGTTTTGAGCCAAATTTAAAGGCAATAAACCCCCATTTCGTGCTAAATTAACCAAACTAGAATAAACAGGTGCTTTTGTGCGTGCTGGACAGCAGCTTTTCCAAAAACAAACAAACAAACAAAACCCATTAATACGCGTAAATAACGAGATCTGATGAACCGTTAGTCTGGTTAATCTGGTTTCTGTATTGATCGAGCCAGTCCCGAAGCTCGGAGATCCGGTAACCCTCGGGACCCCTGCCCCCCTGGTACACCACCATGCCCCCTTGTATTATGTAAAGTCGGTCGAAGTAAGCGCCGTACGCCGCGTTGGCCAAGTTCTCCATGTTATCGGCGACCACCGGGCATTCTGGAACCTCCTGACGCATGAGTCGCGCGGCGCGCAGCCGATCGTCCAGACACCGGTGTTTGGGGATCTGGTAGGGCGCATCCGTGCTCACCCATCCGTCCGACGGGTGCGCCTCCTCGATGTACACCAGCAAGGAGTCGGCGACGTCCACGTACTGCCTCACGACGCGCTGGAAGGCTTTGAGACGCGTCATGAACGGAGGTCAGGTGCAGCTCCCGAAGTTTAAAACGAGCGGCCGGGCATCTTGGACGAAATCCAGGATGCGTCGGGGCTCCGAACCGTCCAGCTGCACGACCTCGACGTTCGGAGCTCCGAGTCCCACCCGGGCCGATTTGAGCAGATCGAGCTTGTAACCGTGCCACACGGCTTGGAGGGACGCCAGGCTGAACATGCGGTTCGAGTCGGACACGCACAGGGGTGGGTCGTCCTCGTCGTTGGGACCCTGGCTTCGGTGGAGAAATCGGTTCCGGACGCACTGGAAGTCCAGCAGCCACAGCATGAGCGCGGCGAGCACAAAGCGCGGCAGGAGAACGACGCACGCCGCCGCGTTCTTAAGCGCGCTCGTCACGTTCGTCGGGGCGACCATCGTGCATCTGGTCCGCCGTGATTAAAAAAAAACATGGAATGGATCCGTCCAGCGACCTTTTGCTCTCATGAATGAGTCCGAACTGAGCCGAACTCGCCTTTTATACGCGCCCGGGGGGATTCTTGGATGAACCTCTTCTCCGCCTCCGACCCCGAAGCGATTACGCACATCTTTAACCCAGATTACTCCACAAATCCCATCCAGGACCATCCAAAAACAGTTCTTCATTCCTGAACGGTTCAATAATATTAATACTAATTATTTGTATTTACTTTAACAAAGTGTGCACGTTAAATAAGCATTAGCACAACCGAATGGGCACTGACCAAAATCTGGAACTTTCTCTATTGAAATGTAATAAAGCACTAACAATTTCCTATGAGCAATTCATCCATCTCCATCTATCCATCATCTAGTTTTACCAGTGAAAAAACTAAGCCACCTTACCACCTCGGTGATGTGAATTGTTTTGACTATTCTTTTCATTTATAGGTTTTAACAACGTTTTATTAGTTGAGAATATATAAGCCTGAAATATTAATTTATCACAATACATGGGAAGTCATACCGGCAACATGATTTGAACTTTTTTTTTTTTACAGTGTAGAATCATTGTCTCGACGGGGTCCGAGCTTATCTCCGAAACTGTCTGGAGCAGGGGTCACCAACCTTTTTGAAGCTGCGGGCTACTTTTGGGGTACCAACTAATGCGGCGGGTGACCAGTTTGAT
>JAOUQU010117801.1:0-15518 GCA_028566735.1 Ammoglanis amapaensis
CGATTAATTGCGTTAAAATTTTTAACGCGTTAAAATCTTTGTAATTAATTAATTGAAATTAACGCGTTAAAGTCCCGACCCTAATATATATATATAATTAAATGATTTAGTCATTTTAACATCATAAGTGAGCCTCACTGCTCAGTGTTGAAGAAACACGTCCTGGTGATGTTTTATCTCTCATGTTGTTGCCCTAATTTGAACCAGAGCTTTTATTTGATAGTCATAATTAAAAGAAGAACATACTAATGGATTGTGTGTGCGGTTTGTCGTTAGGAACCTCGAGACATCAGAAGTCGTTTAAACGAGTGGAGACGAATCACCACCGACAGACTTGAACTTTCCCTCCCGTGATCTCATGTCTTCTGAATGTTCTGGCTCCAGACAGCACGGAATCTTCCAGCATGTTTCCAGTCTCTTTGTGTTTCACTCTGTCAGTAACACAAAGTACAAAACAAAAACACATCATGAGGTTATAAGATCTAAGCTCTTTCCAAACCAAAGTACCAGATACTCCAGATACTCCAGATACTCCAGACATTCCAGATACTTCAGACACTCCATATACTCCAGACACGACAGATACTCCAGACACGACAGATACTCCAGACACGACAGATACTCCAGACATTCCAGATACTCCAGACATTCCAGATACTCCAGACATTCCAGATACTCCAGACACGACAGATGCTCCAGACACGACAGATGCTCCAGACACGACAGATACTCCAGACACGACAGATGCTCCAGACATTTCAGATACTCCAGATACTCCAGACACGACAGATACTCCAGATTCTCCAGATACTCCAGACACGACAGATGCTCCAGACACTCCAGATACTCTGCTGTCTAACAAACGTTTATTGAATGACATCTTTATTTGAGAGAGGTCGTGTCTCATTGGAACTGATCCACCTGATTGACATGAAATGTGTCCGATGTTTCTTTAACAGTTGATCACCACAGTGTTTCTAACCCTCTTCCATCTTGATGTTTCCTTTGTTTAGGGTTTGTTGTTCTTATTTTTGTGTCCTCGTTTGTGTCTGATTTTCTCTTCATTGGGGGATGAGGGTCCTTCTGTATTGTAGTGTAGTGTCAGTTTAGTGTTGTATCACACGCACACGGACACACACAATCAAATAGATAAACATACACAAATACACACACATACTAACACACACACTCACAAACATACACAAAGCACACATACACAAACACTGGCACAAACATAAATACTGTATACACACACACAGACACAAGCACGTGAACACACAGAAACACACAAATACACACACACAAACACATACACATCCATGCAAAGACACACACAGAGACACACATGAACACACACTTAAGGAGACAGGTTTAGTTTAATATAAAATATTTTGTATTAATAATGATTAGTATCTCAGGGTTGATGTGGTAGTGTGAAGATGATGATGATGAAGATGCTGATGATAATGAGCTACACACTCTTGCTTCCCTCTGTGGTTTGGAAAACGCCTCTGGTGCTCGTGTTTATTGTGTCGCGGTGTAAAAGCCTGACACAGCGAAGTCTTTTCGTGATGCATCAGGGCCTCCGAGAGCTTCTGGAAACTTCTGTTGCAGTTTTCCACATTTTTCCGGATCATTTTCCTGAGTAAACCAACAGCGTGGGGTCGACAGCAGGGGGCCGTCATTTCACCCGGCGGCTCTTTAACCGCACAACCGCCGTGCTCGTTTGCACATTTTTTTTACAACTGAATTGATGCGTCTGGTGAAGTTCATGGTCAGAAATTTGTAGACACCCTGCCTGGAGATGCTGGAGACTGAAGTCCATTTATCCATGTCTGTGAGAATTTGTGCCAGTTTAGTCATATAAAGCTTGTGCAAATATAAGAGCTGTGACGATACATTTTACCCACAATGCAATGCAATCCATGATACATTTTTTTTCTCCCTGAGAAATTCTGACAACAGATTTCATTTTACTATTTCACTGTGGAAAATAAAAATATTTTTTTTAAAAATTATACTTTATTTGTGATAATCTAATTATTATTACCAGAGTAGGTGAAAACTAAGCCCAAAAAATGCTGATTTTACCGTTTGTATGTTTTAAAAGATTGAGCTAGTGCCCTCTGCTCTTAAAATCTTTATTTAAAATTTAAAATTATAAAAAATTTAAATTTAAAATATTTACATTTAAAATCTTGCCACAAATGCAATTAGAGGAAAACTGTGAAGAATGTAAAATATAAGTTTATTACATAATTTCATTTGGCTTCTTTTAAGTTTTCAAGATAATTTAAGGACCTTCAAGTGTTTTAAATGTCCAAACGTTTCCCTGGATTCATCTTTATATGTGCTGCATTTACGACCTCTGGTGGCTGATCAGTGGAAAAGCACAATAAAAATAAACACAACTCCTATTCTGGGGAAACACCCAACCAGTCAATAAGTCATTATCTTGTGTAGTTTAGTGCTGAGAGAATAATGTGTGATGAAACGAGACGTAGCCTAGTGGTTAAGGTGCTGTTAGGTCCTTGAGCAAGGCCCTTAAGTTTTAATTGCTCAGACTGTAAACTGTAATGTAAGTGGCTTTGAATAAAAGCACCTCGTTCCCGTTGTGTGTAAGGACCTGACGACGAGGTCTCAGTGTGAACACACAGCTGTGTATTACAGCACCGCTCCGGCATCCCGCCCTGGCTCCTCATAACTCCGGGGCTTTGTCTTGGTGTATCTGTGTGTGCATAATCACATATGAAGTCGATTATCACCGTACACGTGGTCTTTAACGGTCCATAACGTCTATCACGTTTACACCAATGTTAAGTCGAGGCTTGAACATGCAGGTCACCGACGCGTCTGTGTTCAGTTCTGTCGTTAGATTAAAACGTGACTCATTCTTTTAGACGAAACGGTTCTAAGCACAGATTTTCCTTTCTGGACGGAAAATTCACTTAACAAGCCCCCTTTATCCTCACAGACATGTTCCTTCACGTCCGACGTGCCTTCTCGGCATTACCCACTTACAGATTGGGTTTTAAAGGTCTATAGATTCCCAAATCTCCTCCTTTCAGGGTCCACTAACGATGAACTATGAGCAGAACTGTTCCTTTGGCAAATGCAGTAAGACGCTGTAGCTCAGGCAACACAATAGCAATCAAAATAAACACTCGAGGAAGGGAGGAAGGTGTCGACACCGAGTGGAACAAATACTGTCAATAAAAATGTTCCAGTCTTTAAATATAGCCTAACACACTTGGCATCATTATGATCAACTGTTTTCATCTTACAGTTAAATTTCTGCAAACGAATCACAGCCGAAATGCACTGAAGTCTCGTAGTTACCTTTGGTTGGGCTTTGGTTGTTGCCAGGTTCATCCCTTGACTCTCGATTCCTCAGATTGTGGACTGTAAAAGTTTATAAGTTACTTTGCATCTGCTAAATACTGAAAAGGACATAATAATGTATTTATTTTACATTTGTTGTTTCCTAAACTGGTGTTGTAATACCTTCTTTTAATGTGTTCAGTATTGATGCAGAACTTTATAAAGTGTTAGTTTAGGTACGGCGAGGCACTTAATTCATCTGATGCTGTTTTAGCTTCATTCAACCACAGAACTTGTCTGATTTGATTCTTTTCCGTTTCATGTTTTTGCCATTACGAGGTTGGAGGCTTGGTAATGGTAAAATACCTCAATCTAGAATCTTCCAAGTGTAATTCCAGCACAAATAGTTTTCCTGCTGTATCTGAGATAAAAGGCCAACAGTGGATACTACTATAGTCTGCAAACATGTGGGCTGTATGTCCACATATACACTCATACAGTTTGATCATTATATTAATGTAGGCAGTTATAGTGTACTGAGCTAGAGAGCAGAAGGTTGCCAGTTCAAGCCCCACTAGCAAAGTCGCTTTGGATAAAGGTGAAAACATTTGGGACACTATAATAAGATTTATGCAGATGTAATGTTAGCACTCATGTTATGTTAGTTGTTAGTTATTAAATTCAATTATTGATCGTTTATTTAAAAGTAATTCTAAACCGATTCAAACTGGCCCATTTAAAGACTTGATTACACTGATATTTCACAGATTTTTATTAAAAATCTGTTTTATAAAATGATTCTATAATGGCGTTCTTAAGTTAGTCATTCTATTTGATGAATCAGATTCGAGTTAAAGGAATAATTAAACAAGTACAGTATATTAGCCATCACACCAAATTAATCATGAAGAAATTACTTGGAAGAATCGACACATCGAATAGATGAATCCTTTCATTCAAATGCTTTGGTCGTTCCAAAGCTAGTTTACAACGATCTTGCTTTGTTTAAAAAAAGTTTATTAGACTGATATTTCACAGATTTGTCTTATAATAAAAGTTTTATACAATGATAAGTTCGTCAGGACGTCGTTACATTAAATGAATCAGTTTTAATTACTTGACTGAACCGAGACATCGAGAAGATGAATCATCTAATCATTTTATAAAAGCTGAAGAGTTTGCCTATTTAAAAACGTTATTACACTTATGTTCACAGCATCACATTTTGACCAAAGTTTTGTGTTTTATAAGATGAATAAAGTTATAAAACGTCTTTTGTGGGTTAGTTATTGAATCAAAAGAATCAGATGTCACTCAAAGGAATCGACACATCGAGGAGATGACTCGCTTATCCACTTTATTTTAATGTGAATGGCTCTGATAGTTTCACGACGTCGACATTCACCATTTATTGATTTTACAGAACAAGAGAACTTCATAAAACGATAAAATTATGAAATGTAGTTGATTTCTGGCGCTTTTCCGTCCTCCTCGTACACCCCCCATTTTCTCTCACTCGCTTATTAGAGCGCTCGAGCCAGTTGACCGCACGGCGCGCGCTCTCATACAGCGGTGTGTGCGGGGTCCAGCCTCAAGTTTTATATCAATTCTAAACATAAATCCCGCTTTTATAAACTTATTTCATCTTATTTAGTTCCGTTTGGACGCCAGAACATGTCTGTGAGGGGACGTGTACCGGTCTGGATCTCACTGACCGTGATGCTGCTCTGCTGCTCGTGTGAACCGCTGGATAAACCGGACACACAAGGTACAAATCCTATTAAAGTATTATAGTCCTCAAGTACAAGTATTATTAATATTAATATATTAATGTTTCACTCAAGTACGAGTAAAGTTACTAAAAGTCTAAGCATCTCTTGCTTAAAAGTAACTCCTATATTATTATGTACTCAGTTACTTATTTCCTTTCTTAACAGAAGGTGGCGCTGTGTGTCTTTCATGTGTAAAATAAACAAAAACTGGATCTAATTAAATTTAACAATCATTAAATCATTCAAGTACTCTGTGGTGTCACTTGTAAGTCTTTTAAAATGAAGAAGATCCGTTGTGTACTCGCTGTGTACACGGTTGCCAGTTTGTGCACTCTTTTTTTATCAGGTTACACCGACTTTCTAACTGAGTTAAGGTGAAAATCTATGCAATCTGGCAACCCTGCTTAGGACAGCATTTCCCAAATGCCTATTTAGTGTGTTTGAAAGTACATTAGTGCAAAAATACTCACTTACAGCAACCTGAGTAAATTTTTATTTGTTACTTTCCATCACAGTTCATTCTAACAGGTTTATTATTACACTAATAATTAAGGAAATAAATAAAATAAAATATTATTAAAACCTGTGGAGACCTCAGTTATGAATCAATGAGTTTTTGAGTTATACACTGAATTTTATAGTTATAGACTGTGTTGTATTTGATCTCAACTAGTTATGATTAGTATTATTTAAAAGAATATTTCTCTTTGAGTAAATTTGATCACCCTCTCATGCGTAACAAAAGTTGAATTAATGATGAAATTCATTTTGATGGATCCAGGCTTGTTAAAAGTAAACAAAAGAGAAATAACTTTGTACACTGAACTCTAGCCGTGTGGAAATGAATACACAATAAAGAACACCACCAGGTGGCGCAGAAGAATATCCAGCTAGCACACCAACCTCGAGAATCTTAACTCACTGTCACGTTTTAGTCTCATGTGAGTAAATGAAGCTCTTTTGGGAAAAAAAACTACAAATCACAGCACAAAATAAACGAGTGAATACAAAATCTGACATGAAAACATGAATGGAGCAGTGAAAAGGATCAATTGCATCATAAACTCTTTTTTAATTTGTTGTTGAAGTTGAAGAGTAAAGTAAACAATTATGCTTAATTTTATAAATGGAAGTATTTACGTGTGTCTCAGTGATCGACGTGCTGGCGCTGCAGGAGGTGAAGCAGAACGTGGCGGCGGTGGTGAAGCTGTCCGGCGCTTTGAGGACCCTCAGCGACCTCTACGTGGTCTCCACCTTCCGTCTGCCGCCAAAACTGGGCGGAGTCCTGCTCGGCGTTTATAACAAACAGGACAACAAGAAGTACCTGGAGGTCGCCATTATCGGCAAGATCAACAAAGGTATCGGGCCGAATGATGAAACATCAGGGGCACCTGAATTATTCCTTATAATCAGCCAGAGGTTATTTCCATATTGCATTAAATTTAAATAAATCACGTTTTATTTTGAAATCAAAAGCAGATGATTTTAGTTTTTACTTTTTAAGAGCTAAAACTGCAAAATAGTAAAATATTCTAAAATATAGATTTAGAACGAATACAAACGGAATAATACAATGACTTGATGTTTAAGATATTTTTATCCATACGCCACTGTCTTGTAAGCCTCAGAATTTACTTTGGTTGCCAGATTGTAACAGGCTCTCCATACAAAATGAAGATCAACCTATCAACAAAACTTCTGACTTCAGGTTAGATTTTACAATCAATAGTTTTATAACAAAAAAGTTAGTATTTACAAAAAACTAGTTTTAGTTTGATTTTGGCTGCTTAAATAATCAAAGCAATCTAAATTGTTGTCAAGAGGCTTTCTTTTCCCGATCTGGCAACACTTGCAGTGACAAGCTCCACAGCGCCTCCCTGTTCTCCCTACTTTATCATGTTTAATTGTGGTCAGTTCAGGTATTGCAGCCTAATAAGCAGTTAAACGTCAAAGCAATGAACACTGATCTAGTGAGTCAATACTTGATATAAACACACACACATACACCTGGATCAAATACTTTTAAACACTTAAATACCATTATAAACTATGTTATATTAATAATTTCTCCAGCTCTGGTGCGGTATGTCCGTGAGGACGGGAAGCTGCACACGGTGAACCTACAGACCCCAAACCTGGCGGACGGGCGCGCTCACTCCATCATCGTCCGCGTGGGGGGTCTGCGCCGGGACGGACTCAGTCTCGAACTTTATGCCGACTGCCGCCTGGCCGACTCTGCCCAGCGCCTGCCTCAGCTGGTCAGCCTGCCGTCTGAGTCTGAGTTAGTGGAGATTCGGAACGGACACAAGACCTACGCTCGTGTTCAGGTACAATTATAATGTGTGTCTATAAATATATGTTTGTATATGTATGTGTATGTATGTTTGTATGTATGTGTGTGTGTGTGTGTGTGTGAAGGGATCTGTGGAGTCTCTTAAACTGGTTCTTGGTGGTACCGTGGCTAAAGCCGGAGCTCTTACCGACTGTCCATTTCAGGGCGACTCTTCGTCCTACAACACAGGTAATGCAATACTGCATGTGGACAGTAGAGGGGGCAGTAACATCTGCTGGGTGAATTTATGGAAAACAGACGGAAGGATAAAACCCTATCAGCAAATAATCGTTCTTTTTTTGTTGGTTTCTCTTTATATGCGTTTACAGTAAACGGAGAAATTAACTCGATTCTGGGTGAGTGACCTGAGATCCCGGACTCAGACCCCAAATATCTGACCGTAAGTCTTTGTAACAGCTGAATGAAATTGTTCTGTTTATGATGACAGGTGATCAGACCAAAGCGCTGATCGGACAGCTCATCATCTTTAATCAGATCCTGGGGGAGCTACGCCAGGACATCCGAGAGCAGGTGAGTAGATGGAACCTACAGATGAGGATGTGTTGGGGGAGGGGGGGGGGGGGCTTGGTGTCTCGTAAGGAGGGAGTTGTGGAGGTCAGGATTGGTGATACGAGCGCAGACAGACAGATGTTAGTAATATAGAAGGTGTGTTTGCTGTGCAGTTACCTCCGTAAGGGTTCGGTGCTGTAGTTCATGCTGGTAGAGAATTTGGGGTCCAGCGCTGTCGTCCGGTCCGACCCCACACTGTGTTGTTTTATATTTCGGCGACCCTTTCTAGACTAATGAAGTAACAGAAGCTGGAGGACGTTGTTTACAGCGAGTGTGTTTACGTTGTAGGTGAGGGAGATGTCTCTCATCAGGAACACCATCATGGAATGCCAAGTGTGCGGTAAGTGTGTTTCCTCCGGTGTTGTCCACACTCATACCGGGAGCCCACATGGGAACAATTGCATGGTAGTTAAAAAAGCTGACTGGCACGGGCTGGGTTTTATTGTCGAACCCGTACAGGGCGGGTAATGTTTACCACGTTTACCATGTAGCATTCCTAAACAAACACCCAAGACTGGGATGTGGTTGCACACTGGAAGTGTCCAAACTTTGTCTTATTAGATGCTCCCTGATGACTTCTGATCACATTCATCCTTTTATTTTAGTGGATTAATGATTCACACTGTTGTGTCACTGATTGTGATTATAATAGAAATTAAATCAATAAATAATTGTTATAACCTGTTAATACTCGTCTTATCATGAGTGTAAAACTCATTACAATGATTTATATATAAACATGTTTAGAATGTGTGTAACGATGGATCAGATGGATCATTACTTTTAATGATTAATTAATTTAAAATAAAAGATCAGACTCAACTTAGTCTGAGAGGCCCCGAAGCTGCCAGCTGTGGCCCTAAAGTTTTTTTCCTCTCTGTTCTGTCTAGGCTTCCACGAGCCTCGATCCCAGTGCCAACCCAACCCCTGCTTCAAGGACGTACCCTGCATGGAGACGTTCGAGTACCCCGGGTACCGCTGCGGGCCCTGTCCCGAAGGGATGAGCGGCAATGGGACCCACTGCCACGACATCGATGAGGTGAGCACGTTCAGGTCAGGTGACTGTAGGAGGCCAGGTCATGTGACCCAGCGCTATTGATAGTGTTATTCAGATGATTCTTATATAATCTGTTTTAATCTCAGTGCTCAACTCACCCCTGCTTCTCTCCGAGTGGGTGTGTGAACACGCTGAAGGGCTTCAGGTGCGAGGCGTGTCCACCGGGACTCTGGGGGCCACCGGTGTCCGGGGTCGGGATCGATTTCGCCAGGAATCACAAGCAGGTCTGAAAAGGCGGATTTATTATTGAGTTTCTGTTGTTAATGAGCGCCTGTGTGTAATATTTTATTTTAATGTCACGAGGAATCTAACTTGAGGTGTGTAACTTGTGTGTGACTTGTGTGTAACTCGTCTGTGACTTGTGTGTAACTTGCGTGTGACTTGTGTGTAACTTGCGTGGGACTCATGTGTAACTTGTGTGTAACTCGTGTGTAACTTGTGTGTAACTCGTGTGTAACTTGTGTGTAACTCGTCTGTGACTCGTGTGTAACTCATCTGTGACTCGTGTGTAACTTGTGTGTAACTCGTCTGTAACTTGTGTGTAACTCGTGTGTAACTCATCTGTGACTCGTGTGTAACTTGTGTGTAACTCGTCTGTAACTCGTGTGTAACTCGTGTGTAACTCGTCTGTAACTCATCTGTGACTCGTGTGTAACTCTTGTGTAACTTGTGTGTAACTCGTGTGTAACTTGTGTGTAACTCGTTTGTAACTCGTGTGAAACTCGTGTGTAACTCGTGTGTAACTCGTGTGTAACTCTTGTATAACTCGTGTGTAACTCGTGTGTAACTCTTGTGTAACTCGTTTGTAACTCGTGTGTAACTCGTGTGTAACTCGTGTGTAACTCGTTTGTAACTCGTGTGAAACTCGTGTGTAACTCGTGTGTAACTCTTGTGTAACTCTTGTGTAACTCGTGTGTAACTCTTGTGTAACTCTTGTGTAACTCTTGTGTAACTCTTGTATAACTCGTGTGTAACTCGTGTGTAACTCGTATGTAACTCTTGTATAACTCTTGTGTAACTCTTGTGTAACTCGTGTGTAACTCTTGTGTAACTCGTGTGTAACTTGTGTGTAACTCTTGTGTAACTCGTCTGTAACTCGTGTGTAACTCGTGTGTAACTCGTCTGTAACTCGTGTGTAACTCTTGTATAACTCGTGTGTAACTCTTGTGTAACTCGTGTGTAACTCTTGTATAACTCGTGTGTAACTCGTGTGTAACTCGTGTGTAACTTGTGTGTGTTTTTTTCTCGCAGGAGTGTGTCGATATCGATGAATGTGTTGATGTCACAAACGCCTGCACAGTGAACTCTGTGTGCATCAACACAGCTGTATGTTTACAGGGTTTCACTACAACATCTGTAATGACATCTATAGTGACACATCTGTGAATGTAATAATATATCTGCATTAATATAACTCTCTCTCTCTCTCTCTCTCTCTCTCTCTCTCTCTCTCTCTCTCTCTCTCAGGGCTCATACCGCTGTGGTCAGTGTAAATTGGGGTATGTGGGTAATCAGACCGCGGGCTGCTTCCCTCGTAAGTCCTGCGCCGCGCTGGATTTTAACCCCTGTGACACCAACGCTCACTGCGTCCTGGAGAGGAACGGTGATGTCACCTGCGCGGTGGGTTTCCTCCACGACTACAGGTGGCTCTGGCGCCTCACGCTGGCCGTGCTGCCCATTGTTGTGATGTTTTGTGTATTTCAGTGTAACGTGGGCTGGGCTGGGAACGGGAACACGTGTGGCGTGGACACCGACATCGACGGTTATCCGGACCGCGCTCTTCCGTGCATGGACAATGACAAGCACTGCAAAAAGGTTGGTGTGTAAGATCAGACACCATACATCTTTACTGATTCTATTACAAGGCGCCCCCTACAGGCCTGGACAAAATAAAGCCGCAAAATAAAGATGGATCTGTTTGATTTAATTTATTTACATTTAGTCTTTTAAAGTTCAGATTTGTACACACTTGTATAAGGGGAATGTTTTACGCTTCATGTTTATTCTGTTCTTTTAAAAACCTAGGAAGTGTCCTTAGATAGTTTTATTAAGTAGTGTTTTATTGCTGTATTTAGGTAGTGTCCCTAGATAGTGTTCATAAGTAGTTTCCTTAGGTAGTGTTCCAGTTAGTGTCCCCAGGTTGTGTCTCTAGGGTTTGCCATAAAGCACAACTATTCAGCAATGTGTTTTCCTCTACAGACCACAAGGGGGAGTGGATTTAAGTAAAAGTAAACATACATGTTGTAAAATATACTGGGAGTAAAGATGGGAGTAAATATCATTTCTACCTCTTTATGGTTGTGATTCTTACAGAAACATCTGAGTTGAATAAGTGAGACGGGCGTCTGCATATTTTTGGGGAACTGTGATTTATCCATGCACGCCCGAGAATAAACACACAAAAATAAACACATTAAACAAACAACCGTGAGTGGATGCACTTTTACATCTGGAAGGAATTGATCTCGTCTCCATACAGACCAGAGCGGCTTCGAACCCGCGCCGGGGACGTCCCCAAAACATGAGGGTTCTGGGGGGAGGCGGGGGGTATCACTGGGTCAGACTGGTGTGAACTGCTCA
Organism: Ammoglanis amapaensis; assembly: GCA_028566735.1. Classification (NCBI taxonomy): domain Eukaryota; kingdom Metazoa; phylum Chordata; class Actinopteri; order Siluriformes; family Trichomycteridae; genus Ammoglanis; species Ammoglanis amapaensis. Next base: position 11,633 of record JAOUQU010117801.1, read on the forward strand.
CAAGTATCTGTTGTGTAAACGTCTCCGAGTGTGTTCAGCTGCCTCCAGTGGGGTCAGAGGGGTCAGAGGCTGAAGGGGGGGGGGAGGGGGCATTAGGGTAGAAGAGGCACACAGGGGTCACAGAGTTTTGTTTGTAATTCACTAAATACCTGAACAGGTCACTAGTCTGTTGCAGGGTACAGACGCACACACACACACAGGACAGTTTTCAAAGACCGTGTGTCTTTGGACTGCTGGAGGAAACGTGAGTACCTGGAGGAAACCCATGCATCCATGGGGAGAACATGCAAACTCGGGAATCGAACCCGGGACTCACGCGATCTATCGTCCAGCCCTCGTTTATAAAGCCGTGATGCTTAGAGGTTAAAGTACTGGGCTAGAGATCAGATACAAACCTCTGTAGAAACCTTGTGTGTGTGTGTGTGTGTGTGTGTGTGTGTGTGTGTGTGTGATCGGTGGATGATTGTGTGTCCTGCAGGATAACTGCGTCCACACACCCAACTCAGGTCAGGAGGACGCAGATAACGACGGGATTGGAGACCAGTGTGACGAGGATGCTGACGGCGACGGTATCAAGAACGTAGAGGTACGAATATAGCGGTGGAGGAAATGATGTACATATGCTGCTGTATAAACACCCACTCTGGTGTGTGTGCGTGTATGTTTGTGTGTGAGAGCTGCTGGACTAACACACCCTGGTGTTTGTCAGGATAACTGCAGGCTGCTGTCGAATAAAGATCAGCAGAACTCGGACACGGATTCATTCGGTGACGCGTGTGATAACTGTCCAAACGTCTCCAACATCGACCAGAAGGACACGGACAACAACGGCGAGGGCGACGCCTGCGACCAGGACATCGACGGAGACGGTGAGACACACACACACACACACCGAGTCTTTGAATTGGGATGTAACTATTCATTTTACCCACGATGCCATATGATTCATGTAGTTCGTAGTTCTCTAGGTTCATTGTATGATATTTTTATGATCGTTTTTTTATACTTTTTATATACACATTTCTGTGTATACATGGTTTACATATGTGTGTGTGTGTGTATGTGTGTCACAGGTGTTCCGAATGTATTAGATAACTGCCCCAAAGTGCCGAACCCCATGCAGACGGACCGTGATGGCGACCTGGTGGGTGACGCCTGTGACAGCTGCCCCGAGATGAACAACCCCATGCAGGTTCGAATCCGAGTCTCTTATTTATCTGTTCAAGCTGCTTCATTCCTCTACAGTGGATCCTCGACATCAGAATCTACTCGCTTATGAAGTTGACTTATCTTTTAATGTCACATTTTTACACTATAGGTGTGTGGATTTACTGCGGACGCTCCGGTTTCCTCCCACAGTCCAAAAACATGCCGGTTGCAGCTAATTGAAGATACAAAATGATCCGTGAGTGTGTGTGATGTGACGCGTGTGATGATGGTGTTATAATGACCCTGAAATATCCTTTCAGACCGACGTAGACAACGACCTGGTGGGAGACGTTTGTGATACCAATCAGGACACGTGAGTTACCGCACAAGCACACACACACACACACACACGAACATACACACCTGACTCATCCCACAGTTAGTGTATTCATGCAGTGACCCTAAATATGATGAAGCGCCGCTAACACTAAATGATGGATGTATTATTAATATTGTTATTATGATTATAATGAAGTAGTTACATGTGATGACAGTGATGGTGATGGACACCAGGACACTCGGGACAACTGCCCTGATATTCCCAACAGCTCTCAGCTGGACTCAGACAACGACGGGCTCGGGGACGACTGCGACGACGACGACGATAATGATGGGATCCCTGACGAGGATGGTGGTCTGGGGCCCGATAACTGTCGTCTCATTCCTAATCCCAACCAGAAAGACTCTGATGGTGATGAACGTGTCTTATTATTGTTATTGTGCATGTGAACATGATTGTATTTATGAATGTGTTATAGAGATGCTCCCCAGGGGGTGCCAGTGAGCCGATTGTGCTGGTGTGCTAGTGTACTATTACGAGTCTAGCCATGTTCTCAAGTCGAGTCAACCTTACTGAGTTCCTTATCTGACAGAAGGGGGCGCTTTGTGTAACACGAGTGAATCTAAATCTCACAAGCGCCACCGTGTGTTTTTTTCTGGAACCATTGTTTCCAGATAACGGAGTCGGGGACGTTTGTGAGAACGACTTTGACAACGATGCGGTGATGGACTGGTTCGACGCTTGTCCCGAGAGTGCAGAGGTCACACTGACGGACTTCAGGGCGTATCAGACGGTCATCCTGGACCCCGAGGGCGAGGCCCAGATCGATCCCAACTGGGTGGTTCTGAACCAGGTACAAAATCAACTTCCTTCACCTGTAAGATGACATTTACATCACAGCTCTATCGCCTCACAGCAACACGTCGCAGCTTTGATTGCTGGGTAGACCCGGGAGTTTGCATGTTCTCCCTGTGTCGGTTCGGGTTTATCTCCGGGCATTCCGAATTTTCTTTCCACAGTCCAACAAAATATGCAGGTGAGGAAAATTGAAGGGAGCAAACTGTCCATGAGTGTGTTTGATGTGATTTGTTTCCTGTCATGTGTGTTACCTAGAAGTGTAAAAAAACATACAAGGTAATAAATAAATAAACATAATGTTACTATAAATTGTGTATAATATGTACTTTATATGTAAATAAGGTCTTGTGTGTATTCTTAGGGAATGGAGATCGTCCAGACGATGAACAGTGACCCTGGACTTGCTGTTGGTAGGAGAATCATTTTATTTTGATTGTGTTTATGATTTGTGACGTCTGGATGAGATTAAAGGTTCATGCACTCGTCAAGGAACATGTTGGAGACCTCAGGATTTATACTAACCATACAAATACACACATTCAGTGAAGATTTAAAGTAAGTGTGTGTGTGTGTTTGTGTGTGTGTGTGTTTCATCTCTTCTGAATGTGACACTGTAAATAGTAAGTTAAGTGTAAGTTATGAGTGATGTAAGATCGGATAACTCAGTCGGACTCTTCTGATCTTTCCTCGTGCAGGATACACAGCGTTTAACGGCGTGGACTTCGAGGGAACCTTCCACGTAAACACAGTAACTGATGATGACTATGCTGGCTTCATCTTCGGCTACCAGGACTCGTCCAGCTTCTACGTGGTCATGTGGAAGCAGACCGAACAGACCTACTGGCAATCAGTGCCGTTCAGAGCCATGGCTGAACCGGGCCTGCAGCTCAAGGTGACGCAAGAGACGACAGTCCGGTGTTACACACACACACACACACACACCTTCTTATTTAAGGTTTATTCTCGGTTGTATATTTTAATTTCATCATACACACCACCAGATTCTGTAGAGACTGGGTCACATGACCTGATCTCCACCATCACATGACTAAACCCAGGTGAAAGCAAAAAAGTGCCGTCTATGAAGAACCGAGAATATAAAACATAATGTGATTTTATTTACTGCATAATTCCAGATGTTTTCATTATTCATGTAAAATGTAGAAAGTCAAAAAACAATAACTAGGAAGGTGTGTCCTGACCTGTACACATATACTTCACACCCGCTGCCGCTTCTGTTTGGTACATAAAGATTCACATCTGGCTCACTGTCGCCCCCTGTAGGCTGTGAAATCACGTACGGGGCCGGGCGAGTTTCTTCGTAACGCTCTGTGGCACACAGGCGACACCAGCGGTGAGGTCAAGCTGCTGTGGAAAGATCCGAGAAACGTCGGCTGGGGCGACAAAACGTCCTACAGGTGGCAACTCAGCCATCGACCTCAGGTCGGCTACATCAGGTGAGCTACCTCACTGTCTCACTACCTCACTGTCTCACTACCTCACTGTCTCACTACCTCACTGTCTCACTACCTCACTGTC
>JAOUQU010117910.1:0-15517 GCA_028566735.1 Ammoglanis amapaensis
AGCTCCGTTCCAACCACCTTTCCAGCTTTCCTGACCAGTTTATCCAGCCGTGATGCATCCCTCTTCTTAATGCTGCCCCCCCAGCACACCACACTATAAAAGAGAGTGCTATCAACCACAGATTGGTAAAACATCAACAGGAGTGTCCTACCTACACTGAAGGACCCCAGCCTTCTTAGGAAATAAAGCTTCTATGGTAAAGCCTGTCACCTATGCTGCAGGAAATGCAAACTGCATCCTCCCACGTGGGGTGGACACCACCCTGCTTCAAAAAACCAAAAGGTGGACAAATTATCTACAAAATCAATGCAATTTTCTGAGCACCATTCAGACATCCAGCGTTTCTGCGACAAAAACCTGCTGCAAGTTTCGGCCCTGGGTTGAATTGGTAAGGGGCCAGAGCATACTACTGCCTCAGACATCAACCTAACTCACACACCCATATTCGATAATCTACGATTAGCATTAGCCAGCACTTTCAGTTTTACATTAACATGCTTCTCAGCGGGTGGCTCATTAAGTGAAGAAAACCTGTTGGACATGTGCAACTGAGATGGTCGCTGATTTGCCCTACAACTATGTCGCAGAGACAACACCTAGTCACCCCGCTGTGAGGGCTCTAAAGTCTGGGGTTCGGGACTTAAACTGCTGGCATTTGAAGCTTCTACAGTTAAATCTATTAGTGATTAGATCTTTCATCTTTCAGATAAAATACACAATGAGTCTTTTATTTTTAGGAGAGTTCTAAAGAACTCATCTGGTTTAAATTGCACTTTTATGTTTAACGATATATCCAATACAGCATGCTTGTAGCTATTAGGGAAATCAGTATGTGTACTTTATTTTTAGCGTGATGTGTTTATCTGATGAATTGGTAACGTGTCTTGGTAATGTGTCTTTTTAATACTATGGCACTACGTGGTTGAACTATACTGATACATTGTAGGGTTAACCCATACTCTTACTTCCAGCTTCCAGCTACCTTAAACAAGATTCTCTTATTTAGAGATTAGATTACTCTTTAATCAGTAGTCCACGTTAACGTGTATATAAATAAAAATTCAAATTAGTCTGAGAATGCATGTGTGTGAGAGTGAATTAGGGAAGAAAGAAAAGAAGAAAAAGGTGTTTGTGGAAACTTATAAGTTGGAGCCAGCACTCTAGAGCCAAATACTTTAAAGGATTGCAGGCACTTAACCAAATGTCAACTTCAGCTCATAAAAACTAAATACTAAGATGGTTAAATCAAGAACATGAATAACAGAATGAACTATAAATGATGATTTATGGTTATCATTACAAAGAGGAGACAAGATTAGTGAATAAAATATCTTTAACCTATTAGTCAATACTGTAATGATAGATCAGATTGCTAACTCACCAAAAAGACAGCTTAATGACTGTGACAAATCAGAATTTGTATAAGCAAGCAATTACCTTGCATTTATCTAATCATTAACATGCCTCATCATTTTCCAACTTTATTATCACTGCAATAAAATTTCATACTACATGAGCTACTGTTTGCCCTTATCATTCAGAAAGCATATTCAAGATTGACATTGTTTTGTGTGATTGGAGAAATAAAAGCCAGACGATTATGTCCAGCATCAGTGTGTAGTTGTAAGATTTAAACATTTTCTAAATAAAATTCTACAATAGTAAAGACAATTGTATTAAAATTAGTGTCAATCCTGATGAACTGTAAATGCAGGATTACAGGATTAAATGCAGAAATGTAGGATGTAAAACATTTTTTCCCAAAATTACAACATTTATTTAATTACTACTGTACTATTCTTTTCTGGTAATAAAATATATTCCTCCATTGTAAAAGTAATAAATAAATAAACAAGTCTGCTTAATTTGTGTCGCTGATGTTGTTAATGCCCAGCCTCTAATGGTTATGGCGTCTATTCCGGTTTGGCTTAAAACTTCTGTCTGCCTCCTACATCCCCTTATTTATTTAATAATGCAACCACACAAGGCAGAGTCTCTATTTATAATGGAAGCATCATAACTGTCCTGCTTAGTATACATATCATGTAAAGATGCTGGTAACACTCCGGAGAAATGTAATTGAGACATGATTAGGGCCTTGAAGTTGATTGATTTGGGAAGCAGATAAACCACATGGCTCCAAGGATCCAAAAGAATAATGTGTATGCCAGAAGATATTGTAAATAAATATTGAGATGACAGTATGAGTTTGCTATTGTGAATTATTAGAGACAGACTTCATCATGTCATTCTGGGAGTCATTACACAGTAGATGTCTGACTTTTGGTAACTTGAAGAGGGCTCTAATTTCAGAGTGGGATCCATCAGGTCCTGCTGTAATTCCTGCAGGATAATTATTGCACTTTGAGTCTCTGTAGTGCCCGTTGCTAAAAGCTGATGTGATAATTGCTACAAATGAACTCTGCTCAGTTCTAATGCATAAGCCGCGAATGTTCAGATAGTATATTTTGTCGAATATGCATCTACATGTAGAGTACAATGAATAAAACATGATAATAATAAGGCAAAGATAAAACATGCAAATGAAAAAGGTAAAATATTTATTCAAATTTCACTTTCGCTTAAATGTTGCAGCAATCAATATATGATTTAATGCAACAGGAAGCAAATGTCTTAACAGAAAAAAACAATGTCAAGAACAACTGTTGCATTGACAAGACCTAAGATAAGATTATGCTCAATTTTTTTTAGAGTTTGCCCTTTATGTAATTATGTAAAACAGCTATTTTGAATTATAATAATAGTTGTATTACATTTGTCATCCCCTATTAAACAAGTGAGCAAAATCATATAGGCCACTTAAAAAGCATATATAAAGCACATTTAATAAAAATAGTAAGTATATAACTAAAACACAAAAATACACTATTCATCACTTCAAAAACATTTTACATTGAACAACAACAACAACAACAACAACAACAACAACAACAACAACAACAAACATACGAATAACTACTTCCACCACACACACAAATTGCAAGCAATGTCTTTTTAAAAATGATCTCTAAATTTACAACACAATTTACCTTAATTGATTCATTACTTTCAACCCATATTTGCAGAAACACGTATAGGTTTTTATCTGAGGCTTCTAATTTACATTTGTTGACAATATGGTCAAATTTGACCATATATTTCTCAGACACTATCTATAGTGCATTTGTCCATCTCCAGAGAGAGACAATATGGAACAAGTAACAATATTAATGAAACCACATAAGACAGACATAATAACTTGAGGCTTAAGATATGTTTATCTGGTTTACCAAGAAAAAAATAGTCTTGCCTTTTAACCTCACTGAACAAAAGGATTAATACATCACTTAACCCAAATGATAGCTCAAATTCCATATACTTTAAGACATATGGCTAAGGCCTATAGAAAACAAAACCCTCCTTTTGAAACATATTGTCTGTATTGGGACTATCAAATGAATCAATTGTCAAATTTGTCAAATATTCAAGTAATAATTTGTCAAACACTTTATGGTGAAATTGTCAAACTCATTAAATAATTGTGATTTTCACCACAATAACGGTCTCATTTGAATTTGCTATTTCAGGTAAGCTGCTTGTATTACTTAGCTACTTATTAGTATAAGTTAGATTGCCATTAACACATAAGATGCTGTTATTTTTTTTACAATGGTAAGAAAGGTCAGGAAGTTGTCTCTCTTTTAGAGAAAATCTTGCATCTGATTGGTAAGAATTCCTGTGAGTCTGCTTTTCAAACCGTTCATAATCTTCTCAGAACGTGGGTAGGTATGCTGTTGCCTGGAAAACCTGGAAAAAGTTATATGATCACTTCTGTTTGGTTAATACTGCCAGGTGACAAATCAAGTAATTAATAAAATACAAACCCGGTTCCAAAAAAATTGTGGACACTAAACATATTGTGAATAAAAACTATATGCCATTGCATGTGGAGATGGCAAATGTAAATATTTTATTCATAATAGAACACATCACAGATCAAAAGTTTAAACTGAATGAATATCAAATTAGCAAAAATATGTTGTTTCAAAATTTCACGACGTCAACAAATCCCCCCAAAATTTTAATAAGGCCATTTTTACCACTGTGTGACATCCTCATTCTTCTTACAACACTCAACAGACGTCTGGGGACAGAGGAGACCAGTTTCTCAAATTTTTAAATAGGTATGCTTTTCCATTCATGTCTAATACATGCCTCTAACTGTTTGATTGTTTTGGGCCTTCTTTGTCGCACCTTCCTCTTTATGATGCACCAAAAGTTCTTTAAAGTTGATAGATCGGGACTGCAGACTGGCCATTTCAGTACTCAGATCATTCTCTTATGTAGCCATGATGTGATTGCTGCAGAATATGGTCTGGCAATATCTTGTTGAAAATGCAGGGTCTTGTCTGAAAGAGGTGATGTCTAAATGGGAGCATATGTTGTTCTAGAACCTGAACATAGTTTTCTGCATTAATGGTGCCTTTCCAGACATGCAAGCTGCCCATGCCACAAGCATCTATGCAACCCCATATTATCAGTGATGCAGGCTTCTGAACAGAGCCTTGATAACAACTTGGGTTATCCTTGTCCCCTCTGGTCCAAATGACATGGCATCCCAGTGTTCCATAAATAACTTTAAATTGTGACTCATCCGACCACAGAACAGTTTTCCATTTTGCCACACTCATTTTTAAATGACCCCTAGCCCAGTGCAAACGTCTGGGCTTGCTTAGAAAATGCTTCCTTTTTAGCAGTGTAGAGTTTCAGCTGGCAGCGGCGGATGGCACGGTGAATTGTGTTCACTGAAAATGCTTTCTGGAAGTATTTCTGAGCCCATTCTGTTATTTCATTGACAGTGGCATTCCTGTTTGAGGTGCAGTGACATTTAAAGGCCCAAAGATCACCAGCATCCAGTAGAGTTTGACGGCCTTAACCCTTACGCACCGCTATAGTTCCAGATTCTCTGAATCTTTTGATGATGTTATGCAAGGTTGATGATGATAACTTAAAAGTCTTTGCTATTTTACGCTGGGTAACATTATTCTGGTATTGATGCTCTATTTTGGCGATCCTCTTACCAGCTCGACTTTTGAGAGATGTGCATTGCAATTGAAAGCAGAACAGCTAGTCACACAAGCCTGAACTGAAAGAAAAAATATATAAATCCAATTGCTTTGAAGTCAAAGATTAATAGAATAATTTGCAGCATTTGACTTAAACAGGGTGGCACAGACAGTGGTTAGCACTGTTGCCTCACAGCAAGAAGTCCCAGGTTCAATTCCAGGGTACGGCAATTTGGGATTGGAATTTGCATGGTGTGGAATTTGTATGTTTTTGCCATATGTGTGGGTTACAGACAGTATTGTCGTATTGTTCCTCAAATACACCAAATACACAATTCCAACTACCTTGAAAACACATTATTGTCAAATAACAGGTAACACCATCACTGCTGACTAAAATCAGATCAGCCCTTGTATAGCTTGCATAGATCTATCTTGCACTGTGACTTTCCCTTTAGTCTCTTAAAAACAAGAATTTTTGACACTAACATCACCATCAAGTATACAGGTGATGCAACTGTAGTGGGATTAATCACCAGAGGAATTGACTAGAGAAAAAAATGGTGTGCTGGAAAAAAAACCCTGGATCTTAATAGCAAAAGTCCCAAGAAGCTTATTTAAGGTGATTTAAGGTGAAAGGTGATTTAAGGTGAAATCAGGATTTTTACCTGCCACTGAACATAACAGTGAGGAGGCGGAGAGAATATTTAGTTTTTCATGTTCTTATGCATATGTCTCAGGGGACCTCATTCGGAACACACTCTTTAACTCTTTAAAAAAAAAAAACCTCATAGTATTTCCTTAGAACTCTCAGAAAAAAACAGCTTGACTTAACAGTTGCTGGAGTCATTTTACATCATCTCACCCATTATATATCAATATGGTATAGTAACAACTTCTCAGTTTTTAGAATATGGTATGGTAACAACTCCTCTGTGTTGTTAATCAACTAGCACCATACAATGCTTCACTATGATAATTAAGTTGATAGAAAAGTGTGTGGTTATTTCACACAAATTATAAACTAATTATTTTGACAACGTGAGGGCTTTAGAGCTTATAAGCAATAGAATTAGTAATGAGTCAGTCAGTGAGTGAGAGCTTTGGTGCTTAAATATACATAAATATAATTGACAATGCATTATTGCATGATTTGCATGTAATGTCCTGCATTACCGACTGCTATTCATATTCAAATTTAAATTCAAAATTCAAATTGTATTTGTCATAAACATATACAGACGTACAGTACAATGAAATGTTTCTTTTCGCGTATCCTTACTTGTCTGGAATTTGGGGTCAGAGTGCGTTGGAGCTGCGTTGGAGCAAACAGGGTTAAGGGCCTTGCTCAGGGATCCAGCAGTGGCATGTAGCTGGAGCCTGGATTTGAACCCCCAACCTTTGGGTTCACAGCCCAACGCTTTACCCACTAGGCTACACTGTCCCATATACCATTCCATGAAGGGCTGTTCTGTAATGACTAGATACACCTGCCAATAATGTAACTCCACCACCAGTTCTGCTCGGTGTGAATCAAAATTGAGAGTTCAAATTATGATTCTTCTCAAATTTAATCAAAAGGTTCTGTTTTTGTAAATAGTTGGGTATTGCATAGCCAGATCACAAAGCAATCTAACTGACTTTGTTTCCTACAGGAGTTTGGCAACCAATTAATTAAATTCATAATTTATACATGAAAGGAGTAGTTTACAACATGTGCCATTTTAAACAAGTGTGAATCTTGCATTTGTATGTTCAGGCTTGCGTTAAGTTTGGATTCATAATGATAAAGTAGAAACAGCTGGTGACTTCTGCAGTGCAAATAAAACAAAGGTCATGTAGTCATACACATGCAGAATAAAAGAGGTCTGTGGGCTGAGATCATTTATATGTTTATATTTATGTACAAAATGATTATCAAATACAATCAACATTAGCTTTTGCCTAGATAATCTTCTACAACTTTGATTTTTAAAGAAGTTAGGTTAAATCTGTGTGCCAACCTTACATAAGCCTGTGCGTGTGTAGTTTCTACTGTGATATAATGTACACCAAACGACTTTTTTCTGGATAAATAAAGACCTTACTGACCTAATCAAAACCTTACTGTGCTAGAGACAAAACTATGGCTCTATTTGCACCATAGGAGATATAGATTAACATAAACTACTTACAATACAATTATTCGTATACTATAACAAACACTTTTGCAAGTTCTCCATTACTGATATTACTCCTAAACTCAAAATATGCTTAATTGTCATGACAAATAACAAAAACATTTGCATTGCCGAGAACGCGAGAGGTGCAGGAGCGGGATTACGTGAACGAGATCTCGTGGAAGGAACGCGAACGGGATTTCTTACATAGCCCCCCCCCGAAGAGGTCGTCAAGGGGGCACCATAGGGGACCACGGCAGCGTTGGGACGCTGCGTTGGGACGGAGGTGGAGGAGGTGGCCTAGGGACCATTGGAACCAGATGGGACAAAGGTAGGGGCCTAGGTCTAACCAAAACCGGACGGCATGGAGGGAAGGGTCTAGGTCTATCAGGAAACGGATGGGACGGAGGGAGGGACCTAGATCTAATTGGGACCGGATGGGACGGAGAGGGTGGCCTAGGTACGTTGGGAACCGGATGGGATGGAGGGGATGGCCTAGGTCTAATTGTAACCGGATGGGATGGAAAGGGTGGCCTAGGTACATCGGGAACTGGATGGGATGGAGGGGATGGCCTAGGTCTAGTAGTAACCGGATGGGACGGAGAGGGTGGCCTAGGTACATCGGGAACCGGATGGGACGGGAGGTGATGTACCTCTGGAAATGGTCGAGAACGGGGACAACCCCTAGACCTACCAGGGACGGGGCGGGAAGGTCTACCTCTCTGGGAAGAGGAACCGGGGGGTCTACCTCGGGGTCTGGGCGCCGGGCATTGGGGGTGCATCAGGTGGAATTGGTCAAGTAATGCTTTGTCCAGAATGTCAGTCCTCTTAGTCCAAGAACGTTCCTCTGGTCCGTACCCCTCCCAGTCGAGTAGATACTCTAGTCCTGAGTCAGTCCTACGTGAGTCAAGGATGCGGTTGATAATATACAGAGGGCGGTGTGAGAAAGTTCTTGGGACAGTTGTTGATGGGGTTGGGAGTCAAGGGGACCAGGATTAAAAGGTTTCAGGAGGGAAACGTGAAACGACGGGGAGATTCTTAGTCGAGTCGGTAGCTGTAGGGTAAATGTCACGTCTGAAACTCCATCCACAAAGCGCTTAATCTGGGCATTGCTTTCCGTGATTTGACAGATGTTTTCGCTCCTGTGGAACCACTCATCGACAGCGGGGGCGTTAGAAGGGGTAATGTCCCAGGGGGCAAAAGAAGGTTGTAACCCCAGCGTGCACTGAAAAGTTCCTCAGGGAGTTCTGGGCTATCTCTGCCCATGGGAGAATAGTCGCCCAATCGTTTTGGTTCCATTGGCAGTATGCCCAGAGGAACTTACCCAGCTCCTGGTTTGCACGCTCGCACTGCCCGTTACTCTCTGGGTGGTATAAAGATGTTAGGCTTATGGCGGACCCCAACTTCTTAATGAAGGCCTCCCAAATGGCCGACGTAAATTGAGGGCCCCGATCAGACAATGTTTTCTGGAAGGCCGTTGTGTCGAAAGACCTCGTGGAAGAGTGCTTCTGCCGTCTGGAAGGCTGAGAGCAGTGCGGGCAGTGCGATGAATTTCACCCCTTTGGAGAATCGGTCCACTATGGTGAGAATGACGGTGTTCCCCTCAGACACAGGGAGAGCCGTTACGAAGTCTATAGCTAAATGACTCCAAGGGCGATGTGGTACAGGTAGAGGTTTCAGTTTGCCTGCGGGTAGTTGCTGTGGCACCTTAGATGCTGCCCAGGTGGCGCAAGAGGCGATGTCACAACTGATCTCTGTTCGCATGGATGGCCACCAATACTTTTGAGAAAGTTTGTCGAAGGTGCGGGATGTACCCGGATGACCTGAACTAGGGTTCGTGTGTGCCCATGTGATGGGCTGGTGGCGGAACTGCACAGAGACGAAGGTTTTATTCGGAGGAATCCTGAACTTACTGGGTGGAGGTTCAGTTTTGTTAGCCTTGTCCTAAGATGGAAATCTCCTTGTCCATCTCCCAGGCAATAGTGTTCACGAAGACTCGTGATGGCAAGATTGATTTTACCATGGGTTCGGCCTTTTCCTGGTCTTCGTACCTGTGGGAAAGAATGTCTGCCTTGGCATTGTCCTTGCCTGGACGATACGTCACCGTAAACTCAAAACGATTAAAAAACAGAGACCACCGGGCTTGTCTAGCATTAAGACGGCGAGCGCACTTGAGAAACTCAAGATTTCTGTGGTCCGTGATAACCTGAATAGGGAACTTTGCGCCCATGAGCCAGTGACGCCACTCCCCGAATGCGAGTTTGATTGCAAGTAGCTCTCGATCTCCCACGTGGTAGTTCGGCTCTGCCGAGGTGAGTTTCCGAGTGAAGTAGGCGATGGGGTGTAGTCTAGGAGGCTCACCCTGGCTTTGGGAGAGGATGCCTCCTACAACCAGAGAGGATGCATCGACCTTGACAATGAAAGGAGACTCCGGATCAGGATGAACAAGTACAGGTGCTGTGGTGAATGCTTTCTTTAGCTTATCAAAGGCAACTTCTGCCTTCTCCGTCCAGGCAAGCTTGCGAGGTTTCCCCGTAAGAAGACCCGTCAGAGGCAAAGCGATCTGGCTGAATGACCTAATGAATCGCCTGAGAAAGTTTGCGAACCCCAGGAAGCCTTGTAACTCCTTGATGGAGTTGGGTATCTTCCAGTCCAGCACGCCCTGGACTTTAGTAGGGTCCATCTAAATGCCCTTGTCATTTATTATATACCCCAAAAAGGCGATTTCGGTCTGGTCGAATTCGCATTTTTCTGCTTTCACGTAGAGTCCCTGTTCCAATAGCCGTTTAAGAACGTTCTTTGTGTTGGTAAGGTGAGATTTAGAATCCGGGGAATATATCTAAATGTCATCAACGTAAACAATCGCGCATTTACCCAAAAATTCCCTCAGAACGTCGTTTACGAGACACTGGAATACTGATGGGGCATTCGTGAGGTCAAAGGGCATGGTTAAATACTCGTAGTGCCCGGCCATGGTGCTAAACGCAGTCTTCCACTCGTCTCCCTCCTGGATCCTCACCAGGTTATAGGCATTACGAAGGTCGAGCTTAGTGAAGATTCTTGCTTTACGGAGGTGTTCCAGAGCTGAGGGGACGAATGTGATGAGGTAAGTATACCGCTTGGAGATCTTGTTGAGCTCTCGGTAGTCTATACAAGGGCGGAGGGTGCCATCCTTTTTCAGAACAAAGAAGAAGCTAGAGCTGGCTGGAGACTTGGATGGACAGATGAACCCCTGTGCTAGAGCCTCGTTGATGTATTCCTCCATCACTCCGGTTTCCTTGACAGATAGCGGATAATTTAGCGAGGAATTTTAGAGCTTGGAAAAAAATTTAAATGGCACAATCGTACTCACGGTGCGGGGGCAAATGGCAGGCATGACCTTTGCTGAAAACCAAGGCGAGATCCTGGTAGGCGGAAGGGACATTGGCCGGTAGAACTTTGGAGGATAGAAGAAATCAAGCACCGCACTTGACACGCTGTCGACCAAGCCGAGATGTCCATCGGATCCCAGATGATGGTAGCGGTCATGACGTACATGGTCCTCTTTTCCTCATGGAGCGCCCCTGTGCGTATCGAGATAGGAACGCTACGATGAATAAGATTACCCACGATCTTACCACTGACTCCAGAAATGTGTCTAGGGTTTTTCAGAGGGCCTATTGGTATCTGCAGTTCTTGCACCAGACGTTCCTCAAAAAAGTTGTCCTCCGAACCAGAGTCGATTAGTGCCGCTCCCACACAAACATGGGAATTATGAGAGACTTGGATGTAGATGCGAGAATTGGTCTTGCGGGAAGACCCGAATGCACTAACCTTCTGGTATTTAGGATCTGGTGGTGTCGCCTTGGACCTCTTCGCTCCTCCTGCTGCCTTAGCTCGCCTCTCCGGCCTAGCTGGACACTCAGGAAGTTGGTGATCAGCCTCTCCACAGTATAGACAAAGGTGGAGTCTACGACGTTCCCTCCGCTGTTGTTCTGTCAGCCATATCCGATCCATTTCCATGGGTTCATGGTTAGCGGTGGTTGCTAACTGGCGGGGCTGAGGGGACTGCGGGTGCTGGGTCGCTGACGACACGTGGAAGTCTAATTGAATAGATAATTCAATGAGTTCCCCCAAACTCATGTTAAGAGAACAATACACTAGTTCCTTTTGGATGTTGGGAGTAAGTCCATCCTTGAATTAGGAAATAAGTGCGGTGTCATTCCAACCGCTAGAAGCCGCCAACGTGCGGAATTGTAGTGCATACTCTGCCACGCTCCTTCTCCCTTGTGTGAGGTGACAGAGCTCATCCCCTGCAGAGACGCCGTGCCGAGGATGATGAAAAGTGCTACGGAAAGCTGTAAGGAAATTCTGTAGGCTGTTGACCTCGGAACCGTTGGTGAACCAGATGGCCGTAGCCCAGGAAGAGGCTTCACCAGTCAGCCGGGAAATAAGTAACGCGATAGCATTATGATCTGGAGTAGGAGGTCTGCTGGTAAGAAACAGTGAAAATTTCAGGAGGAATTCCTCACAGCACTCAGGATCACCTGAATAGAGGGGAGGTTCAGGGATAGGTATCAACGTGGAGGCCTGGGTAGCGGAAGACCCGGAAACCGATACAGGAACCACAGTAGGTACCTGGGGAGTCGTAGGATTGGCAGCAGGCATCGGAAGAGGCGTTGTAGCCGCCACGCTGAGGTTCTGAACCTGTTGAGCCAGGACTTGAATCGCTGTGTAACAAACAATACTTCGCACTTGAGCAGCGAAATAGGAAGCCTTAAGAAGGAAGAGTAATCCCAAAAAAGATTAGCTTCACCTGTGTAAGAGCAAAATTACGTAGAGGTTAGTAGGCGGGGCTACGGGAGCGAGAGGTGCAGAAACGGGATTACGGGAACGGGATCTCGTGGGAGGCACGCGAACGGGATTTCTAACAAGTATAATAAGAGTAAAATATTATTACACTTGGTTTTGAAGTCTCCAGAAATATAAAACATAAGCAAATCCATTATTTACTTTCTCTCTTATGTTCTAAGACATAAACCAGCTGTTCATAAGTAAAGTTTAATTACATTCATTAAATCTTGAAAACTCTACAGATTTCTCCAGATATTAATATTCAAAGGATCAAAGTGCATCTCTGTAAAACGTTCATGACTTACAAGTCTGCATATAATAAAAATGTCAGCACAAAATTAAACCTGCTCTGCATTTTAATAATAATGATGAACATTTTGTAACCCACCCACCCCCCTTTTCTTTTTAGGACCGGGCCCCATTGTACTTGAAAAACTCCCCCAGACACAATACTGTTCAATAGCACCATTAAACTTTCAAATATGTAATATTATAGTTATCATATAGTTATCCAGTTATATATAGTTACATTAAACCAACCACAGTTCATAATATTACATCAAATCTAGTTATATTATATTAAATATGTAGTATTATAGTTAAACTGACTTTTCTGAGAACAACTGTTACATACAGACATATGACTTAGTCAAATAATGACTTAATCATCAAAAACAGTATGAAACAAATTAATTTACTTTGTTAAATTAACTTAGATGTATTTATTCAATTTTAATTCAAACCCAACACTCCACCCACTAGGCTACACCGTCCCTGAGGAGGCCTTTTGCTTTCTGTGTTTAACATGATTGTCACTGACATGAATGGGTTGGGGGATAAAGCCCCGGGACGGCATGCCCAGGGTATTCCTGCATTGCTTTAAACTGATCTACCATGACCCTTACAGAATAAAGCAAGAACGAATAATAAGTATATAAATAAATAATAAATCGACTATAATAAGTGTATATGTTGTTTTTGTTATAGATTTTCTTTTTTTTTACAGAATGCCAGAAAATGACCCCAACACACTTACAAGCAAGCTTTCCAAATTCAGCTCTCTGGGTTCCAGACATCGTTATAGGTGAGAAACATAAGCACGTATAGTGCATCAGAACTAATACAAAGTAAAAAAGTAAAATAAAAATAAAATATGCAGAACTTTTTACCGCTGTCCTTTTACACACTTATGTATGTAAAAATGTAATTATGTATCCATATTTAGCCCAATCCATGCCATGAAACACACATTAACACAAACTAGGGGGCAGCAGTGAGCACATATGTTTGGCAGCCCTAGCCATATTGCCCGGGGAGCAGGTAGTAATTTGGTGTCTTACTCAAGGGCACTTCAGACATGACCTGTTGACTCTTGGAATCCAAACGTAATGTACTGTATTTATCTTGCAGGAAATGATAGGCCACAGCTATAGGTTATAGTTTAAAACGTAAACTCTAATAAAGTAATTAAAGAATATGTAGCCAAGTGCATAAACATTTATTTTATAAACATATATTTATTTTACTCGTTTCCGACTCTTGTATGCCGCTACAGATCCTCCCAGCAGTTTCTCTGCAGTGTTTTTATTCGGCCAGGCCATTCTCCAGCCCAACTCCAATCAACCTAGTTCGTGTTTCTGAACACGAACCGGATAACCCGGAGAAAACCCACATAGACACGGGGAGAACATGCAAACTCCACACAGAAAGCCCACGGGCCTACCCTAGAATCAAACCCAGGATTTATTGCTGTGAAGCGATACTGCTGTTCACTAATACCCACCCAATATTTTACTAGTGTATGTCATGACCAGGTCATTCAGATGTCGCAGCCCAGACCAGGATGAAGCGGTGGTGACACGTTACAATGCAATGAACAAAACATGTTAGAGCTTTAAATGAAAGCAGCTCAGCTTAAAATATGTGTGGTCATTATTTAATAGCTTTTAGGAGAAGCATGGAAGGAACGTGCTGTTGTAGCACGACGTATTGTTGCTAATCAATTATTTAGCTACACTTCAGTGCTCTAAATTAAACTGCTCTATAATTGATGCCATTGTCTAATGAAAGATTTCCAGGCTTTAGAAAAATAAGCACAAATCGGCGTCATGTTCAGACAAGCTGAGATGCATGAACCTTTTTTTGTTTTACTCATTACGTATCGGTGATTAGAGAACTGATGCTCGTGATCGGAAGGAATTCTGAGAATCAAATCGAAGTGGCATTGGGCAAGGCAGCAAACCCCTAACTGCTTTCCAGTCGCCATGGCTAGATATGCCTATCGTGCCAGGAATATGTGCTCACTGCTGCCCTCTAGCGTTTCTTGTAAATATGTCTTTCATTGAACATATTGGGTTCAATAAGGAGAAATGAATTTTACATTTATTTCGTGTGTGTTGCTTGTAATGAGTCAACTTTGTTGCATTTTTGTGTATTTGTGCTAGTGGTAGAACAGCCATGCAGATGGGAAAAGATCAGTGTGTCGCTTTACCCCGACAGAATCTGGAAGTGGTGCGCACTCGCAGTAAGACTTATCCAAAAAGGAGCACTCAACCAACAGGTTAGCACACCCACCAGAAATATGCTGCTTACCCAACATAACACTTCTGAATTTCTTAATTAACTTTATTGGCTTTGTTAAAGAAACTTGGACGAAGCTATTCTTAAACATCTATGTGGGTTTATTCAGTTGTCGTGTATGTGAGTTTCAGTTACTTCAGTTACTACAGGAACTTGCAGGTCAGCTTGAAAGTGAGGTGGCCAGCAGCCGAAATCTTTCATGATGTATAGTGACAATGGTTAGCTTCAGGAATTAATGTGCTATTACTATTATATAACCACAAATTACAAAACAGCTCCTAAAACGAATGTAGACTTTTATTTGATACTCATGATAGTGACATGCTGCAACACATTTAAAAAGAATTTTGGACAGTAAAGCCTTGTCATGTTGTCATTTCTTTTTACCACAATTAAAAAGTCAATTTAGCACTGAGAATACCAAGCAGTTTAGTGTTTTAGCTTTTATTTTGTCCCACTCTGGTGTGAAATGGACTTAGGGTGTTTTAAAACATTCACATTTAGTAGATTTATTTTATCCAAAGCAAATTACAATCACAAGTGTACCCATTTTTTAACAATCGAGAGTTAACGTCTTCGCTCGAGGGCCTATGAATGGCGACTTGGCCGTCCCAGTGAAACACACATTTACACAAATTAGTGAACACACACTAGGGGGCAGCAGTGTACACACATGGCCAGTGCGATAGGCAGCTGTTGTCCCGGCATCCAGAGAGCAGTTAAGGATTCGGTACCTTGCTTAAAGGCACTTTAGTCAGGACCTATGGACTCTATGAATCAATCTGGCAACCTTCCGATCACAAAATAGATAGATAGATAGATAGATAGATAGATAGATAGATAGATAGATAGATAGATAGATAGATAGATAGATAGATA
>JAOUQU010118017.1:0-15517 GCA_028566735.1 Ammoglanis amapaensis
TATATACAGCTAATGAGCTTATGACTGCTCAGACTGCAATTTTTATTTTATAAAATAAAGATTTTTTGAGTGATGATAAATAAATCTTGATTTGATAGTGTGCTAAAAATCTAAGTGTGCAACAATGATACGACTTTTATGTCACAAGTTTCACAATATTGTGACAAATTACCAGTTTTTAGTAGTCCTGACCCTGGTAGAAAACAAAATACAACATTATTCAACAAAAAATTTAATAAAATATATTCTTTGAACAGTCATTTCGTTAGTTTTTTTGGAGCAAGCTAAGTCAAAGTAGCATGTCTTTTTCTCTGGCTCCATCTGCTGCTAATCCTGTTATCTTTTAATATTCATAGTCTCACCGGTTGCCTTTTTTATTAGTTGTGTTCATTTTAGTAATTACATTAAAAAGTGTTATTATTATGTTGGCTCAGTAAATGTCATATTTAGTATTAAGGGGTGTTGGCTTTTAATATTGGTAAAAACTAAAGAGCTCAGTGAAACAGAACTATTGATGGAGGCAGTTATCAGTTTCAGGTATGCTGATGGAATTGTTTCATATGTTACATCACCAGAACAACTACATGAGCAAGTGTGACTTATGAATAAGACTTTGCTGCAGTATAATATAAAAATCTCTAGCAAAACCGAAAGTAATTATAACAATTAGAGAAGCACTCAAAAATGGTGCAAGGTTGAAGATGGTAACAAGTGTACTAATCCACTCAGGAGTACCAAAAACCAGTAGTTTGTGCTGATTTGTTGGTACATTATTGCAGGAGTGCAAACAAAGCAAAATAAAAGTAAATTAACTACTGCGTCTTTAAATGAAGCTGTTGAGGTAATCACGTGATTATTTGTGGCGACTGAAGCGTTAGGCGTCAGTCATCACGTGATATTTTCAAAACGACTCACTCTGATAATCGGGTGGTACGTTAAGCGTGTCGTATGTTTTATTTCGAGATATCGGTTTACATTTGTATTAAAATATCAGATATGATGCTGTAATATGATATTGCGTGATTATGTGAGGGAAATGTCAGGCTAACTTTCACATTTGACTAAAATAAGTCTGTCACAATGAGTTCGTTCCCTGGTCGAATGCGGGAGTATCCAACCATCTCCATTGATCGATTTGACAAGGAGAATTTACACGCCAGAGCTTATTTTCTTTCTCATTGTCATAAAGGTGATGTGACGGTTTCCTTTCGACAATAAAACATTTTATGCAATTAAATGCAATTCAAATGAGCAAAACTGTAACGTGAATGTCTTGCAGATCACATGAAAGGACTGAAAGGACCTTTACTGAGAAGGAAACTCAAGTTTAGGTAAGAAGCATTTAGTATTTTAGCCCAACACTGGCTGTTTTTGTTAGGTCCCTCAATGCTTGTTTGTTAGGATTTTAACGTTTCGTTTTATACTTCAATTCATGACAAGGTCGTTAGTTACTCTTCATCAGTTCTATCAGACACAGTCATGATTTATCAGATATGATTAGTTAAACATTTGGCTTCTCACCACAGTGGATTATGGGCTTATTATTGATTTGGCACCATTGTAACATAATAATAATTTCATAATATAAAACTATTCACTCTCCAATATTCACTGGCACTTGGTACAAACTAAAGATGTGTAGTTTTATACTAAAGCAGACTCGTTTATTTATGAATCATTTGTTTAGAAACAGTAGTTACAAAACCAATGGTAAAACATACACCAAAATCATACCTGTCATTTTAAAATGTGCACATAAACTGTAAATAATGATGTTTAGTTCTAGTTAGTAATGTATGTTCTAATATGTATAAACTAAATAATTTAAACAACCTACTTTTATGTTCTAGTTTAACTGTCAAGTTGTATTGTTCATTTGTCACTAAAGAGCTTCTCCTGAGCAATCCAAAATACAGTTTCTGGGAAGATCACATTGTAAGTGCTTAATAAATTCTTATTAACTAAGTAAGTAAATGTCTTATATCATAGATGTGATCTGATTTGTATTGTGTTAAGATTAATTTATTATTTCAGGTTGCCCTAGAATTGGACAGTCCAACACACATCTCACTAATTGATGAAACCACAGGAGAAGTAAGCAGTGCATCCGTTCATTAAGTATTTTAATGAAAACACAAATGATATATAAATTATCTACTGTTTTGTTTTGTTTTAAAACAGTCAGAGGAGGTAGTTGTGACTTTGCTACCAGCTGGCCATTGTCCTGGATCAGTCATGTAAGCAGTTAGTGTGATATTTTAAATAACTGCCACAGACCTATGCCATGACGTGATTAAAAGCCTTGTATTATATTTGATGACATGTTAATTTTATTTAATTGTTAATGTATAACACATTAATTTAATGTTGCATGATGCAGCCCAGGTTTTCTACATTACAAATGTTAAAAAAATGTTTGGCATTTGAAAAAAGACATATATTTGAAATAAAGTCATATTAATTGTTTGGGCAATTTGCATTTTGTCAGAGCACAGATTTAATTGGTTGTCCATCAGTACTTTGTGAGTCAGTTAGCATGTCAGTTTTAAATGTGCAGAGAAACACCATCTGGCTTTCTCCCTTTTTAGGTTTCTGTTTGAGGGAGATCGGGGTACAGTGCTGTACACTGGAGATTTTCGGTTAGCAGTAGGAGATGCTGCACGAATAGAGCACCTGCACTCTGGAGACAGGTGCGTATGCTGGAATAGTTTAGTTTGACCCACTTTAAGTTTCCTAAACCTTATGTTGCACAGTGACTAATAGGCTAACACGCTCTTAGAGCGTTTCTTTTTCAGAAAACTAAATTTGTACAGTATGTTAAATGCCAATAAAAAGCGAGTTATAAAGAGTTATAATCTGATGCTTTTATTTGTCATATAGAATTATAGTATTTTTCCTATCCGTTTTATTTCTTCACAACCGGGGTCAGCATTTGTGTGGTGTACCTTGAAGTGGAGATGATTTAAGGGCCATATTTAAATACCCCATAGTGGCTGCATGGTAGAGTTGAGCTGTAATTGATAACCTAAAGCTCTAGCCATTAGGCTACCACCTCCCCAAGCATATCCAGTATATTCATTTTTTTTCAGAGCAACTAAAAAAAACAACAAAAATGTTTTATTTGTTGGATTTCAGTTCATGCAATACTTTAAGTAGCCAATTAAGTTGGGGCAGTAAAGCATCTTCAACGAGGGCACTGACAAAAAGCCATCTTAATGGTTTCAGCTGCACATTTGTAAAATATATATTTAAAAAGTCAATTAAATATTAATTGTTTCTGAAGTAATAGTGATATTTTAACATAGAGGTTGTGTTTGTGAGATTAGGTCAGGGGTTGGTCATATTAATTCATGAATCGCCAGTGCAAAACTAAATTCAATAAACATTGTATTCAACACTTTTAATCCATTCTGTTTGTAAAGATCTTTTAAATCTTTTTTTCAGAATCAAAAACATTCAGTGTGTGTATATTGACAGCACATTTTATGACCCCAGATATTATCAGATTCCCAGTCGGGTAAGTTTTTATTTGGTTTGTTTACTTTGTATGAGTAGCATGTTAATATTAAAATTGTTTAATACTAATAAAGTTGTCATTGTATTGTATCACTGTTCTTTAGGAGTCTTGCTTAGCTGGTATCAAAAAGTTGGTTCAGGATTGGATTTCTCTAAGTTCGTACCATGTAGTATGGTTAAACTGCAAAGCAGCATATGGTTATGAATATCTCTTTACGAACTTGGGAGAGGAATTCAGATTACAAGTTGGTGATTCTTTCAAAGATTTTGTTTTGTAAAAATGAAATCTTGATTTTTATTCTAAGGGTGAATTGTTATATGCTCTGAAAATCAATCTCTTTTTTTTGTAGGTCCATGTCAACAGTTTGGTAATGTACAGAAAAATGCCAGATATCATGTGTCATGTGACTACTGACAGAGCTACACAGATCCATGCCTGTAGGCACCCCAAGGCATGTTGCATTCTAGATTGCTTACCTTCAAACATGTTTTTTAATGAAATGTAATTTTAAAAGCTGTTGCTTTGCTGTTATTGTGGGATATGCTTAACAGGATGATGAGCTGTTTAGGGCGAATAGGCTGCCATGTGGCTCTGTGGCTCCAGATGGCACCCCACTTCGCATTATTAGCATCAAACCTTCCACCATGTGGTTTGGCGAAAGAACCAGAAAGACAAATGTTATTGTCAGGTAAGTACAAATTATCACAGTATAACACACACACACGCACCCTCTGTTGACATTACTTTGATTAAAGCTCAGTTCTTCCAGCAGGATTTTTTTCTTACTTACCGGTAGTTACTTACATAGTTGCATCCTACAACAAGCCATTTTATTCACAAAGATAAAGCAGCAAATGGAGCAAATTTTAAAGGTATATTTCAGAAAAAAGTGTACAAAACAAATGAACAAATAGGGAATATTAACAATACCAAGAACTGGACATTTCTCAAGAATTTATAAAAGGCAGGAAGAAATCTGGGTGGAACTCTGGCCAACTGGCTGAAATCAGCAATAAATGAGCTGAAGGAATGTCTGGTATTTGCCTGTGATTGGTTTTGAAACAGCTTCTTTTTTCATATCCAAAGAGAAATAGATTGTACTGTTCAGAATCTTCTTGCCTTGCGGTATTTATAATGAAATGAAATTAATATATTTTAGGCAGCTTTGGTATTAGATAGCCGTATGGTTCATTACAGAAATTGAAATTGTCCTGTGTTTGCTTGCAACAGATTGGTGACTACTGGTTCTGGTGTTTAGTGTATATGCTCAGTGTTTGCCACCATGACTCTAAATAGTAGTAAGCAGTAGTATAACTAGCTAAAATTAATGAATGAATATCTGAATGAATGAATGTCAGTTTTTTCCTGGTTAGACTTAATATGCTCTGTTTTCAGGATGGGTGGAAGCTCCTACAGGGCTTGTTTCTCCTTCCATTCCTCATATTCTGAGGTAAAATATTATTAAGTAAAGGGCTATCAGGTTTTTGAACATTATCCATTTCCATGTACCAGGCTCATCTATTATAGTGGCCTGAGCTCACTGGTATACGCAAACCATTTAATTACTGCCTTGGCATTTTTATATGTTAAAATATTGTCTGTTTAAAATGATTGAATCTGTAAGATGTGTAAAATGAGTTCATTAAATCAAGGTTGTTACTGATCATAAAGTGATCATCAGTTTTAGATGTGTGTTGTGACTTTTCAGATGAATCAGTGAGACTGTAAATGACAAATTATACCTGCATTGTAGCAACCAAGAAAAAGTTAGTGTTGAATATTATTTGTAATTTGCATCCTTTTAAAAATTAAACTTAAATGGAACATTTCACTTAACACATTTTAAACGATTTAATTAAGTTTGATATAAGTAGTCAGCTGTGTAGGCAAGTTGTATTAAACTCTATTAAAGTGTTATACATGTTTATTGATGTCATTGTGATGATTAATTGTTCATTTGTTTATAATCAGATCAAGGATTTTCTTTCCTACATCAGTCCTGTTAACATTTATCCAAATGTGATTCCACTAGGCCGTACAATGGAGGACGTGAGTGAATTGTAAGAATTTAATTGATTTTCTTTTGGATGTTTTATTTTTGATTATTCCATTTGGATGATCCATGCACAGCCACTAAATACTCAATAAATTAGTATCAGATTGAGGAACCTTGTATTTTTGTTATTTGCATGATTATACACAACATTAAGTCCATAAATAAATAGTTTGGACGTTTTTAAAGGACTTCCAGTGACCAGCATAGCAATTTGAGTCCTATTTAAGTAAACGCATGGCATATCAATAAGAATGAACTGAACATTTCTGTTTAAATCTCAGCTCTGCTACTGGGCACCATCAAGCATCTTAGTTAAACCAAACTATCTGTTCAAAAAGCATGGATAAATTGGAGCACATTTACATACACAGGAAAATTCTCCCCTCAAATGGTCAGAACAGAACAGCAGCAGAAGTCAAATGAAGCCAATTTCGTGCAAAACAAAATATGTCCTCATTCTGACTGTTAAACCTGATGGTGTTTAATCTGAATATTGTTTCTTTTTTTCAGGTTGAAGCCAATGTGCAGGAAAAAGTCTGAAAATGAAGTTGCGTATAAGCCCCTGGGAAAGCTCAAACGAACCAGAACACAAAACACAGAATACGGTATTATAGCCGATTTGAGCACTTTATTGTCTTTTGTGCATTATTCATACAATAATAAATAGACACCGATGGGCCCCTTGGTAAGGCTCTTAACCTGCAGTGGTTTAAATTCGTGTTTATTATTAATTGTAAGTTGTTTTGGATACTTTCATCATGCTAAATGCTGACGATGTAAAATGTACAGCATTTAAAAATTCTAACCGGAGCTGTATATAACATGTTCATGTCAGCAACATAAAGTTCTGTTTACATACAGCCAACGCTATTTAGTTATATTGTGTTAAGACTCAAGGAACAACAATGGTAATCTGATAGTGATTAAGCTTGAACCAATGAGCACTTGATCACTTGTCCAGTGCATAAACCACTAGACTAGTACTAACAATGAGTCATAAAGTAAGTTTAGGTCAAACATCTTTGACGAACACAAAAGGTGAAAACGGGATTAATAAACTGTCCCATCTTTGAACTGAACCACACTCCACCAGTCACCTTCCTCTTCTCCACAAACCAAAGCAGTGGACTGTAATTAGCATGCCAGCTAATGTCAACATGGAAAAACAAATTACACTTATTCACTTTTAAAAAATTTAAATAAACGAAAACTATCTTTCTGCTATGTAATTAATAGAGAAGCTGTGTGAATGAGAAGGCACTAGATGGCAATGTTTTAACGCATTGTTAATAGGAGTACATGTACATAGGAGAATATTGGTAATTTGTAATCTTTATTGCGCCCTACTTGCATGTTGTTGGACTAGGGGAGGAAACCACAAAGACTCCATACAGAAATGAGTGTATTTGGTAATCAAACCCAGAACCTCCTTGATGCCACCCAGTGTCCCCTGCTGACTGAAGAAAACTCTTGTTACTAAAATCTAAGACAGACCTATTGCTCCTCTAACTGTTCCCTGGGCACTGTCACTAGACCTGCCCACCACTTTTAGCATATATGCTTACTGCCTCCTAGGGCATAGATTGGGTTGAATGTGGAGGCCAAATTCATCTGTGTGTAATGTGCAGTTGTGGGAACATTTATTCTTTTATAACATTTGTCTTATGACCTTATGCTGTATACTTGAACAACAAAATAGTTTTTTTTTAAATGCACAATCATGTATGTCAATTCAGGTTCAAATATCACATTCATCACTCTAGAATTACTCTTGTCTCAGGTTCAGAAACTGAAGATGATTTGTTTGAGGAGATCGCTATAACGCCTAGGCGAAAGAAGCCTGCTGGGAATGAAATAAAAGAGAAAAACAGTCTAATATTAGATCCTGATGACCATGAAGTTGAAATGAAACCAGAGCTTGAAGCTATCATCCAAACATTCAACTATATGGATTGCACAGAATCTAATGATGATGACGATGGTGATGAAGTGGAAGAAAAGGAACACGCTGGTGATGCCTTATCTATGCAATCTTGTTTCCAGTCAGATGCATCATCTTTAGGAATTCCCCCACATGTTCGTGTTTCACAAGTGCTCTCTCCACAGAAGGCTGTTCCCTCCTGGTCTAGGTTTTTCACAGCAGAACCAGTTTTAACCGACGAGAGTGGGGACCTGGAACACAGTCAAAACAGCCAGACTCTGTCCTCGGATTATAGAACATCCCAGTCGCCTGAGCTTTTCGACAATGACGATGCGTCGGGTCACTTGACTTCATCTCAGTCAACACACGTTTCGGAAAGCCTCAGCCAACTGGACACGGAGCCAGTACAAGCAAGGCTCAGCAGTGACACCCTAATGAACAAACAATGTACCAGACATGATTTTCATTCATCGGTAGAAGCAAAACAAGCGTTATGTGACAATGGAGCAGAACACACAGAACCACTGTCAGACTCGCAGGTTTCATCTGACTTTGATCTGCCACAAACGCCGGGCTCTAAGGCCCCATATTCTGATGAACTGAATGAGCTGTACAAGAAGTTGGCAGCTGGTGAAGAAATTCTTACCAAAAATGTTAAGCAGAGATCAGATCTTAATACATAAACAAATTGTTACACTGTTCATATTCATAACTATTCATAACAAAACAGTAGTTGGTTACACAAGGTGCATCAAGGTTGTTTCAAACACAGTCATGGACAATTTTCAATTTCAAGTTCACCTCGTTTGCATGTCTTTAAGTTTAAACGGTGAAAGTAAATTGTATCACCCAGTTGTTGTTTTTTTTTAAATTTAACTTGATCTTTTACACTTTATTTACAGTTATGACAACACAAGTTTTTATCAAACACACTCATGGGCAATTGTATACAGTATATCAAAGTTACAATACTGCATCAGGGGTAAACCCATGCAGACCTGGGAAGACTGAGGATCCCAACTGAGACTGAGCACTCCAACTGAGGATCAAGCCCAGGATCTTTTTACTGTGAGGTGACTGTTACCCACAAAGCCATCATGCCACTTTGCTTAAATCTCAAATTAGCATACATTCAGATATTTTCACTGATTAATTGGTTTGCTTTGGTTGTGTTTCAATAAATTAATAGATGAATGCAAGTTGATGCTTGATAAAGATACAGAATATGCTGTCGGGTCACATTATTATGACCAGCTGCAGTGTAAAAGCATGGAGCAAGTCACTTCCTGAGCTGATTTATAAGTTGTGGAAGGCACTCGACAGATTTGGACATGAATCATTATTTTTGCAGATCATGTACATCCATGGGGCAGATATGATACTCCAGAGGGTCTAGTAATGTCTAAAATTGTAATTCTTTAGCATTAAGGTGGGCACATACCCTTTTTAAAAGAAGTTAGAACAGGTCTAACGTGTCCACGATATTCATTGCACAAAATCACTCGCCGAGTCGTTTCATTCTATCGAGCATAAGCTTCATTGTGAATGCCGTTTTTAGCATTCAGAATAAAGTAAACAGCAGGTCTGCTAGCTTTTAGCAAAGCACCAACACACTATGAAAGAGTGATTAAAAAGTCTATAATTGTACGTGCAAAGCAGTCTGCTGTTTAGTTTCTTATCAAGTGTTGGGATGGAGGAGGAGGAAGTACAGCCGACAATACATTTCCTGTGGGGCTCCTTCACTTGTAACTGTACCACCTCTCTAGTGCACGTGAATGTACGTGTGCAAAGCATCCGAACAGCGCCAATTTCTTTGATCGATCTGATTACTCTTAACAGTAATGCAAATTCCATGCAGGGCAAAATGGCTTGTTTTTCTGACACCAAACAATTTTTAATGATTTACAGAAAACAGACGGATTTTATTTAAAGGAAGTATTTATAGAAGCAGAAGAAACCCACGTGGAAAAAATAAGGATTATTTTTGTGGAAAACCAGGGAAAAAATCTGTGGGATCACAACGAATGGCATGTTTACATTATGGATCCTCGCCCACACACCTTGCTGATGCACTGCATGGCTCCAGATACTCATGATGACCTGCTGCACATGATTGCTCTTGATATCAGCTGGTGGTTATGATAATGATCTGACAGTACATAAGCTAGAAGAAAAAGTTTTGGTTTTAGATGTTATGCATGTAGACTTTCGTTCAGTTCAGCCTGTTGAGCTGATTAAAACCTACAAACACAAGTCAAGCTATTAAATGTTCCATTATATATATATATATATATATATATATATATATTTATACACACACATACATATGATATATACAAATGAAACATTTTTGTGATATTTCTGAATAAAAATAACAGAACAATTCTTAATGAAAAAATCTTTTCTTTAATGTCAAGTATATCAAGGGAACAACGTGATGATTTTGAAACACCTCGCAGGTCTCCACTGGGTGCCACACTGCAGGTGTTGTGGTTTATGAAAATGCTCTATGATGCAGCTGCAGCTGTTTCTATAGTAACAGCTTCTGATCCGCCACTACCTTGCACCGTACAAGTAACATGAAGTGAGCCATCCCTGATAAAAACACAAAACCACATTAGAACTTTGGCAAGAACATATACAATCACTAAGCTTGTTACATATAAACAGCCAAGTAACATTATTATTACCTACTTTCAAAGGAGTATGACAAGCTATCTACACACATACATACTCATTGCCATCATCTGTAAAAGGGGTGATTTATCAGCACTGCAAAAATGATTCACTTTTAGGCAATGGGAGGCAGTATTTCTGTAGTGGCTGTTTATGTGCTGCTGCATGAAAGTATTGTGAGCAAACAAATAACACCTTTTGAGAATAAAAGCAACGTGAAAACTGCAGTGCACCATTGATTTTAGAGGTAAACAACAAAGATTTAAAATAGCAGATCATAACAATAATTGTCATGAATTATATAATGTTAAATTAAGGTTTGAGTTATTTATAGCTACAGATGATTTATCCTGCTGTATTATATGCACCAAACCCTATCATAGCCATTGCTAATGAGGACTCGTTTCATTAGTGACTTGACTCATTGAGGGGATTAAATTATGTTTTAGATAGATAGATAGACAGAGAAAACAACAGTTGACTTACCTTTTCATTGTGACGACTGTGACTATATCGTGCATGTCCTCTTTGGGTTCGAGGTCCCTAAGCACAACCTAAAGAAGGCGAAATCAATCACATTCTTTATTTACCTGGCAACATGGGTTTAGCTTTGCTGCACATGGTTTGTCATGGTTCCTGCATATTCTCAAGTTTACACGAGAACAAGAAAATAGGCTACTTTACCTGTGCCAAGGGTTTCTGGGCTTGGTACAGATCAAGACATACAGAGGACAAACTGCCTGGGCCTTGCAATGTGTGCTGGCGACGGGCTGGAAGCGGTGTGCCAGAAGGAAACAAAACTGTATAGACCTCAGCCCCGGAGTCATCCACCTCCTGTAAAATAAAAGGCCTATGAACCAGTGCGTGTGCATTAGAGCAACACCATCCATAGGTAAATGCTCAGTTTATCTTGTAGGGATGTAAAAATATCACAATTTATTATTATCCAACCAGAACATTAACTAATAATGTGTAATAGTTTAACATTTACTAGGTTTTTTTTTATAAAGAAAACCCATTTCAAACACCGGTTTCTCATTTTCTTTTCAACTCACCTTGACTAGGATATCACTGGCACAACAGTCCACTGTGATCGAGTCATCATCCAAGACCAGACTCTCTTTGCCAACCAAAATCCCTGCTTGATTGGCTGCTCCGATTGGAATGACCTCATCTGGGGGAATGGAGCAAAGCAGCTCCACATCCGGAAACAGGTCTTTTATCATCTGCTGGAGTTTGGGAATTTTTGCTGAACCCCCACTCAAAACCACCTGCAATATTATAAATGTAATAGCCTCGATTTGCCACTGCTGCCAATGCTTTTCAGGATAACCACTTAATATAGATGAATTTACAATAATGTCCATTTTACTACACCGGAAGAGAAAACCGCTTAGTGGGGCCTCATAGCCTAACTTAAGGGTCTTGTAACCTAACCACTAGACAGCCGGCATAGCTTCAGGATCTAAGTAACTTTAATTAAAAATATTTCTGACAGACTGTACTTACATTCCTCAAAAAGCATGAAAGCTTTTCCAGCAGTTTAAGGCAGTATTAAGATTTAATAAGATGCTTTTTACCGTGTTAACATCTGAAGTGGAAAGACCGACTTGTTCCAAAAGCTTCCTGATTGGCTGGATGCTTTTATTAAACAGGTTTGAGCATATTAACTCAAAGCGTGCCCTGTTGAGAGATGAAACTTTTAGATTTAGATTAGATATGATAATTATACTATTTATTGCGTGTAGATACAAGCTCTGCATACCTCGATACATTACAGTCAAAATCCATGCCATCATAAAGTGAGTCCACAAAGCAGTTAGAGCTGCCTAGTGTGGATAGGGTGTGTTTGGCTACATCAGCGCTGTT
This sequence comes from Ammoglanis amapaensis, assembly GCA_028566735.1. NCBI lineage: Eukaryota > Metazoa > Chordata > Actinopteri > Siluriformes > Trichomycteridae > Ammoglanis > Ammoglanis amapaensis. Next base: position 12,040 of record JAOUQU010118017.1, read on the forward strand.
CATAAGCTTCATCATGGCTCGGGGGTTACCACTCACATCTTGCTTATATACCCTTATAAATCCACATACAAAATAAGCTTAATTTGGGAGACACAAATAGACCAGGAAACTTCAGACAAGGCAGCCTGGTGGGTACTTACTTTTTGAACTCTGATGCCAGATACTGTGCCAGTGCCTGTGTGAAGCTCTCTCCTCCGGTGCTGTGGTCTGTGTGTGTTGCCAGCACTCTGTAGATCCCACTGTTCACCTCCAGAGCGGTTACACTTAGTGATGTTCCACCAAGCTTATAAACTAGCACATGGCTAAACACAGAAGGAGAACTGAATTAAATGAAAGATGCTTACTGAAGAAAATATGTCAATTCCTGAAGACCACATGCTGGACATTTCTAAATTACCCACTTTCAGCGCTCCTCTAGGAGGGTCATACCCTGTACACGCATCATTCCGACACAATGTGTAGTTTCTATTCACCATTACAAGGACAGTTCATTTAAAGATCCGAAGATAGTTTTAAAATGGTGAATTATTACTTAAAACAACCTTTTGCCCAATAGGATCGCTCATTTCACTGGTAGGTTAATTTGTGTGTCAATACTATAGCTACAAAAAGTCGGACTAAGCACTGTCACCTCACAGCAAGAAGATCCGGGATTTAATTTCTAGGTTGGGAAATCGGGGTCATTTCTGTGTAGAGTTTGCCTTGTTTTCTAGTGTCTGTGTGGATCCGATCTGATAAGATGCCCTCCAGTAAAAAGTCAAAATATGCTTGCCTTGTGAAGCTTCATATCAATAAAGGATCTGAAATGCATTTCTAAAAAGCTTCTAATTGAATCATCCATATTTCTCTTTGACACAAGATTCATGAGTACTTGCCTCTTTCCTGACGGAGAGTCCTGGCCGATGCCATAGGCCAGTAGGGCAGCAGATGGTTCGTGAATTAGCCGTAAAACATTAAATCCAGCTTCCTCTGCAGCATTTCTAAAACAAAACACCACAATAGTCATACCTTACACTTAAACAATTGTAATACATCTGTATGTTGTAAAACATATCAGTTCTGTACCTAAGTGCATTTTTCTGCATCTCACCAAACTCAAATGGCACAGTGATGACTGCGTCTTTCACATCGGACCCCAAAGCAGACTGAGCCGTCTCTATAAAACATTACTTTCTTTAGAATGGTAACTAATATATAATAAATATAGTATGTATGTAGAGAATTAATTGTTATTATATTTCACCAACCTACCTTTCATTTTGTGAAATATCAACTTGGCCACATCCTTAGGAGTTACATACTTTGTTGTCTCCCCAGTATCAATTTCATACAAAGGCATGTCAGCTTTAGAGACTATCTAAAATGATGGAAAAATTATGTAATGAGCACTGCTATTCGTTTCTTTTATTATAAATAGATTTTATTAAGTTATGAAGGCATTCACTATTTTTCCAGTTGTATCGTTTGTACAACCTCAGAACATACTATAAAAGTGAACAAGTCATATACACACTGGGCATTTGCTTTCTTCCTTGTGTGTCTGAGCATCAGGGTCATCATAGCTGAAAAAATAGAACGAAGAAGAAAGGTTTATCAAACAGTTCTAATAAAAGCATGAGCACAAATTAATATCATTAAAATATAAAAGGCAGTATAAAATGTATTGTATTCATGTCAAAACAATGTAAAAAAGTTTAGACATATAAGTTCTGTGTACATTAGTACTGAATATAATACACTGTCTGCCGGGCGCCTTACAGAAAGGAATCCTAAATTCAATTTCAGTCTAAGGCCCTCTGGAGCTTTCTGTGTGGATTTTGCATGTTCTCCCCATATCTGCGTGGGTTTCCTTCAACACTACAATGTCACGTTAAGAGGAGAAAAGTGTTTGTCGCTGCTACAGACAAACACTTACAAACATAGATAGATAGATAGAATGTACATGTACCTTCAGACTGGCAATCTGTTCCGAGTGTTTAGTGCATTCACCCAGTGTGTGTCTCACAGTGACTCGAAGTAGGTTTAAGCGGTGGTATAACTACATAATTGATGGCTGGATGGACATACCGTCTGCCAAGTATCTGTTTAACTTTCACCACGGTGTTAGCTGCATTTCTTATTCTGCCCTGCTTTGCTGCAATGCCAACAATCTGTAAAAAAAAACAAAAAACAAATGAATCTAAGCTTAATCAGTCAATATATATACATACATACATATACGGAGAGACATAGATAGATAGATAGAATGTACATGTACCTTCAGCTGACAGAATACAGAGCAAAAAGATAAGTTTGGTGCTGTATGACATTTGCATTTGGTTGTATCCAAAGCTCAGGATGACCAATTGTGGCATCTTGGCATTGAGTGGCCTTAAACCAGCAATTTTTTTCTTACTAGTCAAATTCTTCGAGTTCTAAAGTAACAATGTCTGACAAATCAATACAACATAACTCAGGAAAATAAGCATTGTCCTGGCTGGTCGAACTCCAAAGTAGAGCTGCCAAACTTGGTTGACGTAAACACTAAAAATATGTAGACGGCAATACTAGAAGTTGACACATCAGTTTTTTTTCCAATGTTTATTAAGGTTCCCTAATGTTTCTAAAATGTGTCTGAATGCTTTTTTTTAACACGCGTGATGTCAGGAAGTCTCCGGTCTTTAGTCAACGACACTCAAAAAATGGAAGCTGCAGCCTAGCAGTAGAGCCAAAAACCAAAATTTACTTTACAAAAAAGTTACTTTAAATTAGATGAAGATAAAATGCTTATGTGTACACTCTGTAAATCTTTAATGGTATATTATGTTTCCATTCATCTTTTGCTATTAGTAGGGAAAGTATTTTGAAATTTATAAACTCATTATTAAAGCCATAAATACTTCTACCATACAATTTTCAATAAATAAGTAAGTAGCTATCGAAGTAAATGATTAGTAAATGTTTGTCTTATTTTTGTCCTTGATGCATCTTACCTGATTTACTTTTTTTAAACATTTTATAGAGTATGGAATTTCATATACACAGCAAATAAAGTTTTCATAAATTAGTGAAACCAATGGTTGAATGGTTAAAATTAAGATAATTTATGATTCATAATTTTTATCCTTTATTTCCCTGTCTTGCTCTTATAGGATAAGTCATTATAAACCTAATATATAGCTTTTGTAATACAGTATAAAGCAAAAACATACAACTTTACCAACATTTGCAACAGAATAATTTTTTTAGAAACATATTTATCAGTGGCATCCCTACTCATAAGCAATCAGACATAAAGTATACAGAATGGAGTATAAAGTAAAGTATGCAATTACATTTATTAAAATTTAACAGAAAGAAGAGCTATTACTGAAATGTATGGAAGCCCATTCCCGCCACCTAAAATAAAAATCCAGCACATATTTTTTTATCATTATTAAGTCAATTGCTATCTCATTATTTCGACTTACTAAGTCATTATTTTGAGATACTAAGTCAT
>JAOUQU010118228.1:0-15510 GCA_028566735.1 Ammoglanis amapaensis
CACACACACACACACACACACACACACACACACACACACACACACACACACACACACACACACACACACACACGTTCCTCTTTACACAATATTTAGTATTTACACAAGTATTTAGTTCCAGTCAATAGAGAGTGTGTGTGTGTGTGTGCGTGCGTGTGTGTGTGTGTGTGTGTACAGGTGCGCTCAGCAGTGAGAAAGCGATGGCACCGTTGGCAGGACGATCACGCCCTCCGTGTTCGGGTTGCCAGAGCGATGTCCATCCCAACATCACCCACACGGATCAGCTTCCACAGCATCAAACACACAACTGCAGTCTGATACACACACACACAGCCTCACACACATAAATACAGATCAGCTTCCACAGCAATAAACACACTGCAGTTTGACACACACACACACACACACACACACACACACACGCACGCACGCACACACACGCACGCACACCTACACAACCACCGTCTGATACATGATGATGAAATGTTTGTTTCTGACTATATTTATTTTTGTGTAGCATTATTTAATATGAAATAGTATTAATGTGTTGATGTAAATATTTGTAATAGATTTTTGTTCTGGTGTTTACAATGTGACCACAAGTATCTGGACACCTGAGTAATCACTCAGGTTTGATACTGTTGTTGAAACAGTGGCATCCACAAATTTTTGATTATATGGTGATTCTAATACAAATGATGTGATGGAGTTCAGCATCATTAATCTGCTTCTAACATCTCAATATAAATATTTCAATATAAACGTCTCATCATAAACATCTTAATATAAACACTAATGAATGTCTCCACAGGAAGCTCGTTAGTAAACTCATTAATAATGTAAATGAACTTGAACACACTCGTTTTCTGTCTCGGTTTTTTTCTCAGGGACTTTTATTCATTTATGTTTTTATTTATTTGATGCTTATGTCCATGTCTGGTCTAACGAGACCAGAAATATAACACAAAATCAAACAAATAAGAATAAAAACAAGAAAATAATGTAATACAATCTCATATAAAGAATAAGAACAATAAAAGAATCCATCCTTGGTTCCTCCACTGGATTTTGTGTATCTGATGAACATCTCATCACATTCCAGTTTAGTTTTGCTGCGCTCTAGTGATGCTTCCAAAAATCTGCACCCATCATGCAGGCGTTGTTCTCTCCACAAGAGAAACTGGAACTGTGATTGTCAACAAAGACTTTTGTTTCCAACCGTGTACCAAACCTTCCATGATGAGAGAAAATAAAGTGATTATTTCAGAAATTAATTTACAATTGGTTCAGTTTTTTGGGATAAAATTCTGATGACTCCATTGCAGCTCCTCTTCTTCACGTCTCTGTCCTAAATTATATTAAGTGTATTAAGTTCCCGAGTGAAAGAAAGTTCTACCTGACCTTGAGATGTTGGTGCTTCTCTCTGGGTAGATAGATCCGGTGTTTTGATGAAGATCTATTGATCTATTTTTCTGCTCCACCGAGTCTTTTTAATATCTGTGGCATTAGAAAGCTCGCTGATTGCATCAGTAACATTTTGACATTTGTTAAATGAGCGTCGATTTATTTGGTTTAAACTTCAGACATTGAGGAATAAAAACGTAATGTTAAGGACGAGAGGAAAACGTCATCTGTGTCTCCTGTGACAGCCATAACATTTACCGAGATTTGCCAGGAGGAGAACGACTCAGGGGGCCACAAAGGCGACACAAAAGCTATTTCAATCCTCATTTCTTCTTTCTTTTCTTAAAAAACAAAACAAAAGCAAAGCTCAGACACAAATGTATTTCTCTGCATGAGTTCTGCATGACAGTAAATCACAACAGCTCTGATTACAAAGCTGAAAGTGATTCATGACACGATCATCTTGACATTCCTGATCTGACATGTTTACAGGTATGTATTTAATGTTTACAGGTATGTATTTAATGTTTACAGGTATGTATTTAATGTTTACAGGTATGTATTTAATGCTGTAGGTGCAATTCAATAGGAACAATGAAATATTTAGGATGTGCAATTCTTTAATGAAACGTCGCCTTAACCACAAGCCAATTCATCAAATTCATGACCTTCAGGTTCCACATAACCCTGGAGGCAACATCATCACAAGATCTGATTACCAGAAGTTTCCATCATCTAGTATCCAGACCTAAAGTGATAATAACCAGAATGATTCAGTTGACACATGAATCGTTTAAATGATTTGAATCTTAAAATGAATACTATGAATTTTGAATGGTATTGGAAATTAAAACTGACTGTGTTGTATTATAAGCTAAATGATCTCATGATTATGAACAAATATGATTGATTTTTTAAATGGAAAAACGTATTACAGTGGAAAGAAGTCAATTCCAAAAAGAGTCGATTCTCTGATTACAATCGATTCATTACGGATGAATATCGTTTCCAAAACGAGTCGATTCTTAGAAGAGAGTCGACTCACCAACGAGGTTAATTCAGTTTAAGTTTTAAAATAGCACTAAAAACAACATTTATCTTACATTATTGTACCAGATTTGAGGCAAAACAACACCTTAAATGTTCGTTTATGACAAGTAAGTAGCTTAAAACAATGTCCTAAATGTGTAAAAAGGTAAGTTCACGGTTTGCGAGGTAAGTTCTGTAGTTAGCATTTTAGCTTTATGCTTGCATCAACTCTTTAGCTACAGGTCAACAGTTTTACTAAATAACTATTTTTTTTAGTTTTGTAAATGGATAAACATTACAACAAATCACACTGTCGTGTTAAGATATCAACATTATACCAAATATATTCTTTAGACACAATGTTTTTATAACATTTACAATCTTTTTGAATCAACATAAACACAAAAGTTAAAAAAAAAACCTCAAGGAACCAGTAGAATAGAATCATTGTATTTTGTGTATATATATAGAGTTTTACAGTACAATAAATGTATTTCTTCACATATCCATGATTGGAAGCTGAGATCAGTAGTTGCATGGCAGAGATGTGATTCAATCTCACCACCTTTAAATTAAAAATAATCCTAAAAATGTTGATTTATTCTTCTGTGGTCAAATGCACAGGGAAGTAATTCACCTCCACAGCACTAGAGGGTACTACTTAAATTACAAGAACGCACACATAGTTGTTTTGGTTCAACCAGCCTTTACATATTCAGCATTTACCAGACGCCTTCATTCAAAACTACTTATTCACTCAGGGGCCTAACAGTGGCAACCTGGTAGTAGTGGGGCTTGAATCAGCAACATTCTGATTACCTGAGTACCTTAACCACTAAACCATAGCATCAATTCCCACTGCTTGTTAGACTATATCTAAATATAATATTAGCATGGAAACCCAACCACACCAACTAGCTGAACCATGTAACAGTAATCATACTAATAATAAATATATATATTAAAAATACACCAATAAATGTCTATTTCAAGAGCACAACTATGATAACAGTGAACTGCCCCGTTATGACTTCATCGTTTCTTCACATTTTGTAAGATATGAATGATTTCTTCATATTCTGGGGACGACGTCTCTAAAAAGGAGCTGTTTTTCACCCACTTCAGTAAACTGATTGCTTGGCTTTGATCGATAAGGTTCCATTTGCTGTATGTTTTTACTATCTGCCTGAATCCCATGTTGTAGTACTGGTTCCTGTCAGTCTCCTCAAGTCCAGAATCACAGGTCCGAACACCATTGTGCAATCCTGCCATCAAATACAAAACACAAGAGCCATAGATCTCTGAAACATTTGCACTAAGCTGTTTCTTTTGTTTATTTCTAAATCTAAGTTACAGTTGTAAGATTTGGGCTAAATATTGTACTAAAGTAAAAGTACTTATTACATTAAATTATAAATTGTATTATAAGGTATGAGTAAAATTACTAATCTAAAAGTCTCAAGTAAAAAGTAACTCATAAATCTATTCCCAAAGGCTTCTTTTTAAACAGAAATGTTTCTCAGTGTAATGCCAACAGGATGAGTGAATCTGTGTCCTGCCCAACCCTCCCTCATCAGACATGACCCATTTTTGTGTAGGCACCCAACTTTATACCTTGATTGGGTCCTTACTTGCTCCTTTACTATCTCGAAAACTGACTGATCTTTTCTACTTGTACCATCGGGTCCTTGCTAAGTCTACACGGAACAAGTCTACATGTAGAATTGAACAATACCTAGATCGTGTCGGATGTTGTCCGAGCATCCTGGATGAGCCATCATTAATGACAACTTTATTGCCTTCTCTGTGTCACCACTCGCATAAAGGTTCATCAGCCAATCCCTGTAGAAGAAATGTAGAGCAGGATTTACTGCAGGAGTCCATCTCTAATGCTACACGTGATACTGACAAAAATGCATCCAGACCTGCATGCTCTGGATTCTGCACTGTTGCCACTAGAGAGCGCTCTCCTGTGGTCCAAGGACAGCGTATTCATGCATAACTGCTTGTTTATTTCCGGGTCGTTGCTCAGACTCATTATAAATAAGTAGGCGTCCTTGTTCTTATCTTTCAGCGATGAAGCAATTTCTGGATTTGTTTGGATGAGGTTAGAGACGTCAGTCCAGGTCATTTTTGGTGGAATGTGTTCAGCTTCAACCACTCCTGGAATGTCTACATGTCTAAAACATCAGAAATTAACTTGATTTGTCTGTTTCTTAAAGCAGAAGTCCGATGTGAAATGGACATTGGGTGTATTAAACCATGATAAGGAGTACAATCTTTTTTGGAATATACATCTTCATTTTGCTCCCAACATTCTAAAATACAGAACTTTTAAGTGACATGCCAACAGGCTTATAACGCTTGCACTGTGGGCACATAATTTAACGTAATTACTATTTTACACTGTTAACAAATAACAAAGTAGCTGCACAACTGATCTGTTGAATTGAAAACGGATCTTCAGATTGATCGTTTATTTTAAAGTACCTTAATGTGGTCGACTCCACTATTACATAACTTTACATTTAGCCGACGCTTTCATCCAAAGCGACTTACAATGAGCAGACAGGGTTAAGGGTCTTGCAGTTCAAGGACCCAGCAGTGTAGCGGAGTGTAGCAGAGCCTAGATTTGAACCCCCAACCTTTGGGTTCCCAGCCCAACGCTCTACCCACTAGGCTACACTGTCCTATTACCCCCAAGTCCATTTCAGATGTTGAAACTATAAGTTTAGATTTCTCGACATAACTCTAATCCAAAAGAATAAATTACCTCTGGACCTCTCCCAGTTTAAATTCATCTATAATCTGTTGTGGAGTCTTGTTGCTGATATATTTATCACGTAACACCTCCCATTCACCCAGTCCAACTTGGATTTTAAATTTATTGAAGATGTTTGTCATGTCGAACATGTTTTGAATCCTCACTGCATCAGCGTATTTATTTGGTTTCAGCACAATCTGCAGAAACAAACAGAAGACTTTACTAAAGTTTAAATCTAGTTCATCTATGCTAGCATGTGCTAGCATGTTGTCAAGGTATTCTTACACATTTAGTATAATGTCCTTCTAGCTTAGAGTTTAACAGGATTACTTAAGCGTTATTTCATTAGTTCTATTCTAATTAGAGTGTAATAAACTGTTTCTCATATTTACCAACAAACTTTGAGTCCATGCTTCAGTTTATATTCTTTATTTTATCTGAAGCATTTTGATAACTTGATTATAAAAAAGTTTCTTGTCTACATTTCTTTTGTAGTTATTAACATTTTAAATGTTAAAGCTAGCCAGGTAACACCATCACTCTTGGTTAACTGGTGTGTTATGTTTGAGTGGATGAACGGTCGGCTCATGTTCTGTATGATTGGTCAGCAGACGGAGAACGTAGACAGAATTATGCTAGCTTTAGTACTTTAACATGGCTCACTGAACATGTAGCATATGACTGAAGGTCTTACCTCTTTGCTAACATTTTTGCGGAGCTGTAGCGCTTTCTCCTGTACAACATTAAGGTTGGTAGTTGTTGCCTCGATGATGGCGTGGAAAAGACATTGTGGATTTGTTTTTACTGCCTCTCGAGAACCATCAGGATGCACAATAGCAATGTGACCATGGTGTAAAACATCTTCACTTATAATCCAGTTTTTCAGTTTAGAAAGAGTCCCAGTATTACTGCAAGACACAAAAGCAAACAATTTCTCACAACACCATTTGAACAACATCAAAAGAAGCTTCCATCAACGTATGGAATGATATGAAATATGACTGCTGTTTGTTTAACTCTAAACCAGGTTCTAATCGGGTTATCAAAGCTCAGTCAAAATTATAGATATCAAGCCACATATTTATGGACACTTCTTGACTTAAGCATGCTTACCCTGGAGATGGCAGTTGTACTTTAGTCAGCAAGAGGTTAATGCTGCCTGCTGTTGGGTCGGTTCCTGGATACGTCTCCTCTGTGAGAAGGTTTCCTTTATCATCCACTACACTTACACAGATTCCTTTTCCTTCAAGTAAGTCACTCTTTGTAAGGACATGGACTTCCAGAGCTGTGACAGGTTGATGTTCATCAGAAAGTTTTTGGGTGTAGTGCTCGAGTCTCTGGAGTTCCGCCTCAGACAAAGAGCTCGCTTCACGTACTTTAGCCGATTTCAACTTATAATGATGTCTCTGATTATCAAAGAATTCTGTGGTTTCTTGTTCCCCCAGCATTTTTTTCAGTACAAGTCCTGTAGCAATGTTGAGTTTTTGAGTGAATGTTTTTGTAAATAGGGATTTAGCACATCCACAAAAATGGTCCACCATGGTTAGTGCCACTCCTTCTGCGAGTAAGTCAATGATGTCATGTTGAAGACGTCTCACATCGTCCAGCTTGTCCCGACAATCATTGTCGTACGTCTCAAACAGTCGGTCCTCTTTCAAAGACTTCAGAAAGGCCGGAACAAACTTGGTGTCAATGATTTTTTTGGTAGGAATTGCGGAATACATTTCGTATATGTTGGTAGCAGTACTTCCCATACTCAAAAGAGTGCAGATACTGTTGTGAGGATTTGACTGAATAAACTGTGCTGATAGGTCATACAGAGTTGAGAGGGCGGTAATTGCCTGATACACCATTTTGCAGCTTACAATGAGTTCAGTAACGACATGTTCTCTTTTTGAATCCATGTGACCTTTTATTTTGTTTTCCAAGTTTCTGCTAATCTTGTATTGCCCTGCTGTCTTTTTTAAGGCAGTCTTGGGTATTCCTGAGCTAATCAAATCTGTGAGTGTTCTTAGCAATTCTTTATTTTCCTTCATTGCAGTGAAAACAGAATTCTTGAATGTGAGTCTGAATCCTTGTTTGAATTTAATTTTCACTGAATCTTCAATACTGTTTACAGCAATCTTTACCCCTTCAACAGCTAATTTCTGAACAGCGTACCTGCTTGCATACTTTAAATTTAATTTTCCCACATTGGTTGAAATGTTTTTTATACTTATTGCTGATGTCACTGATCTGGCTAATCTGCAATCGGACACGAACAGTTTCTCTCCTGATTGGAGGGCTTTAACTGCAACACCTTTCAGGGGCTGTTTGCCATTGAAAATATGTTTAGCTGCATTTCCTATAGAGGGAGTTTTAATGTTCTTGAAACCACCAACAATCAAAGAAACGGCTAATCGCATTCCCTTTTGTAATGCCCATGATGACCAATCAAACTTGCAATTGATCATACCCATGATTCCAGAGATGATGTCCGAGATGCCTTCATCTATTAGCTTAAGACTCAGAGTTGACAGAGAACCTTCTGACAGAGCACAAACTAAAACGCCTATTGTCACCTGAATCACACCAATGCAGCAGCACATTAGAGCTTCGTAAGAAAAACTGGGTTTTTGTTTGATTTCAAACAAAACTGCAAGACCATAATTACGAAAAAGCTCAAGTTCATTAGAGGACACAAAGTCCTGGGAAGCCGATAAGTTATAGAGTGTCAGATCCACAGTCCGGAAATCTTCTTTACTTGACTGAAGGATACTGAGCATTTTTGCGATGTTTTCCTTCAGCGATTTGAAAATGTTCATTCTCGCCTGCATTTGTGTTGTGAGGTTACAGCTTCCACTGTGCTGTTGATCAAAATCACCACTAATGGACATAAAACACAAGTTTAGTGTGTTTGTTGTCTCAATGATGTAATGGTCGAAAGCTTTCTCTGCCTCCTGGAGTAAACATTGTGCGTTGTCTTTGTAGTCCTTATCAGCCATGTTGATGGTGATGTAAGCTTTATTGTAGAGTGCAACAGCTCGGTAACACTTGTCTGAATTAGATGCGACGTCCCAGTAGGACAGAGCTCCATAGTCACGTTTGCCTTTGTTTAGGAAGTGCAGGGCAGTTCGTCCCAAAGCCTGCTGGATGTGATCGTAAAAGTTTGCACTTTGACCTTGTAAAAGCTTTGTGCTTGTGTCCTGCAGATGCCATTTCAGGTTGTTTTTTAATGTGCTAATGCCATTCTGTATGTTTATCTGGTCCATGTGAAGTATCAGCCACATCCCCCATGATTCCTTCAAAGCATTCAGAGCAGGGTGATAGTCCATCTTTTGGTGAAAGGACTCAAAGTAATTAGGGATGTTTTTAACTCTTACCTCAAAGAGGTCCGTTCTCTCTTCTGCTCTGTAATGCCGGTCAAAGTCACCAAGGAACTGACAAAATATGGAGAAAAGCTCCTCCTTCATCTGAGTTTCAGCCATTTTCTGTTTCTCCATTTCTTCGATACGTTTTCTCTCATGCTCCTCTCTGAGCTCTCTCATGATTTCAATAGAATGACCTTGATAGACCAAATCAAGGTGATCCTGGTTCAGTATCATCTGAACCATCCCTGGTGTTCCCTTCCGTCCTGTGCGTCCAAAGACTTGTTTCTCTACCCTCCGGTTGTTGGGAAAGTACGTAAGCATGACGAATAGGCCACCACATTTATCAACTTTCTTCATAACCTTAATATCTGTCCCACGTCCTCCCAGATTAGTGGTAATAATAACATGTCCTTCTTTGAACTCCTTGTTCTCGATGTTGTGGCTTTCACTCATCGTGTACATGGTCACTGGTCGTCTCACCTCTGATGAAATCTTCTCATTGAGAGTGTTCGCTGTATTGACATCTTCGCAGACGACTAACACAACCTGCCCCCTGGCACAGACTTTTGAGATCGTTTCGCAAAGCTTTCGGATCCACTTATCAGTTCCTCCTTGTACCTGGACTGCAGGTAGCTCGATCACTTTTTTACGCTGATGTGCTGGTATGATGAAGCTCTTTGTATTGTAATGCCTTGCTAAGAAACTCTTGTCTGATTCACCTCCCAGGGTTCCAGAGACTCCAAATATGCCTTTTCCATGAAGGTATCTTTTAAATAAATTGAAATTGGACATGAAGTTTGTTACATTTGTTAATCGTGATATAGCTAACTGGTGCTTCATCTCGAGAAATTGTTGTAGGCCATCACCCCAACGCTTCCTTTTTTCAAGCATCCCACTGGCCTGATAGTCTACTGGGATTATTGACTGATACATGTACTCATCATCTTCCCTGATGTCCAATCCCTGGGTGGTAATTGATAATTCGATTATGTACTCCCTGCCTTTGGTCATCAGGATAGCTCGCAGTGCATTCTCAACAAACAATGGAAGTTGATTTTCCAAGTATTTTTTCAGAAAAGAAGGAATCATTAAGGTGGATCTTTTATCATTTAAACTGCCCTGGTTGGAATATGTTATATTACTTTGGATCGCTTTAACAATCTCTTCAACGAGCACATTTTCAGGCAAGATCTCACAAGCTTTTCCATGTTCCAGTAGCAGCATGTTGATGTTTTGGTCAGCTTCTGTTTTCTGATTTAAAAATCTAGTGGCTTTATTGGTTTCTGATTGGAATACATAACAGGTAAATGCTACCTTGTGTTCCATCCCCATCTCAAGAACAGTTAGCAGGTCATACTGTTGATCAACTCCAGTTTTTGCCATGATTGCCTTCAGTGCATCATCTGCTTGTTTATGTTCTTCATCGGCAGCACTAATAGACTCATTTAGCTTTGTGAAGTCTGCTTCAGAGTAAAAACCTAAGTCAATCCCTGGCACTAAAATATCAAGAGGTGAAAAGGAGTCATTTGTTTTACAACCTATCATGGCGACAAGTGTTGCTACGTGAAAATTCTGGACTCTGGTTGCCCACATGATCTCTTCAGTTTCTGCCATCTGAATTGGTCGATATGAAGATACCATGGCCCAAATGCTTGCTAGGACTTGCTCTAGATGCTGAAGGCCACTGGACTCATGAGCCAGAAAAGTTATTTGGACTCCATTATCCAAGGTCATATAGTCAACTTCATCCACAAGGACCATCTCGAACCTCCTACCCCCTCGAGTCACTGTCTTCTCAAACTCTTGCTTTAGCGTGTCTGCTGCTAATGTTTCTACCGTTCCGTAAACGACTTGCTGTTTGTATGCTTCTTGAATCAGTTTGTCTTGTTCTTCAGGTTTTGTATTATTTAAAGGCGGCGGAACAACAGATGAGGTTATTCCAAACATGTAATACAATCCTCTCCATTCTTCTAAATCACGCCAGGCCAGGACCGGGGAGCTTGTCACGACATCAACGTTTACACCACGAATGGCGTGGATCGTAGCAAGCATGGCTAAGATGCAAGATTTCCCTTCGCCTGTCCCAATTTCAAGAAGACAACCAGTATGTACTTTTGATTTTGCTAAAAGGAAAACAACCAAGGTTGCAAGCTGAGTTAATCTGGGGATATACCCTTTAAGTACTACTTGTTTACTTCCTTCCTGAGTTTTGACAGCAGAGCTTTTTTTTACTCCTATAGCCATTGCTAGCAGGACATGTTTGAGGGCGTATCTGTCTGGGTTGTTAAAATCCAGCTCTTGAACCATCTTCTTTATCTCAAAAATTTGATTGTCAGTCAGCTCGTCCTCTTTGTAAATTGGAAGCATGTCCTCCAGGTACAGCAGGACCTCCTCCAGGATAGATAAGATGTTTTCAGGATAGTTATTCCTACGCATCTCAGTTATAATTGCATTTACATCTTTGTGACACTCTTGGTTGACGTGGTGTTGGAGCAATCCGAGAGAATCAAGTGATTGCATCGCAGAGATGACCAGACGGAACTCCAGCTTGTAGGTCTGTGCCATGTGAAGTATCGAGTAGACTTCTTCTTTGTCTTTACTCGAATGTTTTTGCATAAAATTGGATATTTCTGCTGGCGTCCATATGCTGCTGAACATGAGCTGACCCAAGATTTCTTTACTTTGCATAGAAAGCTGCATATCCGAGTAAAGGATGTTGTGTAAAACCTTCAGTGCCAGTGATGGATGATCCACTTGCAGACGTTGAAGCATGGCCAGCAAGAATTCACGATTGTATTTCGGTTCCTGGTCACCTTTGGTCTCCTTTAAGACTAAATGCAGCACTGCCTCAAGTACTGACAGCCTGTCTTGTAAAGTGAGAGTTTCATATCCAACCGCAGTGTCAAAGGAGAACAGGCAACTAGTAAATAAACTGTGCTTCTTACAGTAATCCACCATGATCTCATTCTGCAGAGTTTTTATTCTGACTTCTAATGACTCTTCAGAACCTTCATCTTCAATGATTTCAAAGTCTTCCAAGAGGCGCATGAAGTTCTTTTCAATTTCTGTAACCTATACATACATAAAGAAACACAATATTAAGCATCGGTGTATTGAATTGAGTTTTATCTTTTAGCGTTTAGAACGTTGTTAGTACCTCATCTATATTTATTCCATTGCTCTGCAGTGACTGTTGGATTATCTGAGTTTGATGGTGGCTCTCGTGACCTTTCAGTGTTTGTCTCTCTTTCAGTTTTTCTGTTGCTTGTGAAATCCTCTTGGCGGCGATCTCGCTTTCTCTTTTGATTTGTTCCTCAATTCTTCTTTCCAGTTCGTGCTGAGCCTGCCGTCGCTTCTCCTCCTCCTGCTCTTGGTGGTTGTCCTCGAGCTGACGAGCATCATCCTCGAGTTTGCCTGGGTTAATGTGGAGAAAGAAATGCCCCATTACTCAAGAGTTTTCTGGGCCTGTCCTCCAGATTCTAATCAAAGTCATTCTGTCCCACAACCTCAGAGCTTCTAACCTTGTTCGAGCAGATCTTCCTCCTCTCTGATTACATTTTACAGCTCCTGTATTTTAAACTTCAACTCCAGCACAACTCTAATGATGTTTACTAGTATGGAAGCACTTAGTCTCATTGTATAAAACCTGAAGGAAGGATTTAAAGACTTACCATAATTTGTACATGTTGACTTGTTCTTATATGTATCGATGTTACAGTGCAAAAGAATTTCTCTATGATCTCCACTCTCTCGAATATCGAAACAGGGGTCATCTCTGGGATCAATTTCGTACCACAGATCAGGATATTTGCAACAATTATCCTCTGAATGTTGTCCGTATTTCAACTTTAGGTAGATGGTTTTGCTCCACAAAATAACGTGGTAAAGGGTCTCCGACTTTTTATAGGGCTGAACATCAATCTACACACAAACAAACACATTTTAATGAAACATGTCGAATTTACATTTTCAGCATTCAGACGTCTTTATCCAAAGCGACTTACAGTAGTTACATTACACAGTCTGAGCATATGAGGGTTAAGGGCCTCGCTCAAGGGCCCAACAGCAGTAACCTAGCAGTAGTGAGGATTAAACCTGTGCCCTCCGGAGTGCTATGCCTTGTTTCCTAACCACTAGGCTACCACTGGCCCCACGCAAAGTTGTTGGGAGCTTCGTGGATAAGCAGTGGTTCATTCGATTCCTGATATATCTGTCTGTCTATCTGTTTGTTTGTCTGTGTGTCTATATGTATCTATCCTGCCACTAGATGTGTTTCAACTGTTTGCATTTAACTAAAATCTTTAGCCAGTGAACTGGAGCCACCAAAAATATTCTCAACAATACTTGTGAAGACAACAAAAGTGATTTCTGACAAAAAAACAAGTTTTTTATTAAAATATATTTTAGTTTTCCTCTAAATCAACAGAAGTGTCTGTTGAGCACAGCAGAGTCTCCAGAGACTGGGTGGGTTTATTGGTTTACTGTATGGCTGCAACACTTTAACTCCATAATTAATGCCTTGATCTTACCGTTTTATAAATGGCAGTAAAGGGCCACAACATCTGAGTTTCCACACAGACAGTCCAGTTGTAGGAGGTGTGATTGCTTACGGTTATCAGTCCTCTCAGGAACCCCATCCTCAAACAACATGTTTCAGATCAAAAGTTATGAACAACATGGACAGTGGCATGGACACACACACACACACACACACACACACACACACACACACACACACACACATATATATATATATATATATAAACACCTGATTATGATTTTAATGAAATAAATCCCTCCAAGAATAGGCAATATATTCTTAAGGTTTTAACATTTTATATTTGAATATTTTTGCATTTGTTTAGCAGTTCCTGAAGCAGCCAGGATTTAAAGCAACTTAATATCAGGACATAAAACTTTTGGAGCAATCAGAGTTTTTATGAAGCCAGAATTTTGTGTTTGTAACTGACCTGTTTAGACAGAAGATCGAGCGCTGAGTCAGCAGATGTTGGGTCGCCCACTGGTACCATCAGCCATCCAGAGTGAAGTGTCCATGCTTATCAAAGACATACCATCATAAGTCGAGAGTTCTAATCCCATCGGCGTTGCTAATGTGCAAACGCTCAAGAGTTCAATTCAAGAGAGAATTGATGTATTTAGGTATTACAACGATGTTCCTCCAGGACTGCGAGCCGACACGAGTTCCAAATGATCAACACAAACCTTTTCATTTCACTTACGGTAGTCAGCAGCTCTGGAATGAACCGGAACTCACCCCACTGTCGAGAACAAAGTTCTACACACCACGCCCAGTAGATGATCCAGAACGTTCTCACTAACATCAAACAAACAAAAAGGTTTGGTGGTGAGTCACACAGAATGATTTACTGACTTTACTGATGAATGTGGAGTTAAGAATCGAGTGCTAACAAGCTAACTGCTAAGAGAGTGTGATACTAAAACAAACGTTTTATAAATGAACTGAAAATACATGAAATAGTATCGTCTCATTTAGTGACAGTTTTCACTAAACATAAATAGGTTAGTACACAACATAAGAACTAATTATAATGTTGTTTTGGCTCTTCTGTAAAGTGGAAATGTCATTGACTTGAGAATGAACTAAACTGTAAAATGTAAAAGAAACTATCATTCCTGTGATTATAAACCAGATAATAAAGTACACAATTACACACACACACAAACTAATATCTACAATAAGATCTCCAAACAAAACATCATCTGTTGCTGCTCTAAAACTCTATAAAGCTCCATAAAGATTAAGTTTTTTTAATCTCTTTAAGTAAGATTTGATGATAGAGATTATGACAGAAATATAAACATAATATCAATATCAACAAGAATATCAACAATAAGAAATATCAACAAAATATCAACATAATGTAAGAACTTTGTTAGTCTTACCGAGACGCGTACTTGATGTTGCTCAAGTATCCAGAAAGTGAAAGTGAAACTAAAGTTCTGATTATAACCATGACGACCAAGTTTCTTTTCCTAGTATAAATAATACAACAGAAATGAAATGAACCTGGTTTAATTAAGACGGTTTTAAGATGTTTGATTTTGTTTGGGGGATTTTAACATTATTATTTTTTTGAGCAACAAAACCCTGAAGCATAGAATATAATGTTGTAATTGTTTATGTAATATATATTTACAATGTTTACATTAGTAAACAGTGGATCAGAGCGCTATGACAGGATCATCTAGCATCCATGGATCAGAGAGGGTTTAGGGTCTGGAGGAGCAGAAGAATTGAACCAGAGGTGGAGCAGAAGAATTGAAGCAGATGAGGAGCAGAAGAATTGAACCAGAGGTGGAGCAGAAGAATTGAAGCAGATGAGGAGCAGAAGAATTGAAATGGAGGAGCAGAATTTGAGCAGAACAGATTTAACATCCCACTGCTTTTAAAGTGGTTCACTGGAGTCCCACTGGAGGTTTAAAGGGGATCCACAGTGGAAGCAGATGGAATAAAATCACTCCTGATACTGAAGCTTTATACTCAGTGCAACTTCAGCATATGGCCATTAGATGGCGCCCATACACCAGGTGTTAAAGCTTCAGCTAATGTCTTAAAATTCTACACAATCATTTATTCATTTTATTTTTAAGAAACTTGGCAGAACCTTCAACTTTCCTACAGTTCGTGCTCATGAGGGACTCTGGAATCTGGATGGAAGGTGGATGCGTTTGCAGTGGTTTTCAGCCACATGTGGTGTTTGTTCCAGTCCTTGAGGAAACCATGAGGAGTGTGGAACTGGTTCTGAGTGAGAAGAACCATCCTGGTCTCCAGTGGTCCATGAGCTACTGATATTAAGCATTACTTGAACATGCGTTTGAGTGGATATTAGATGTCAGAAACCTGACATGTGTGCTGCTGTGACCCCTCACATTCCTCACCACTGTTTTCCCAGCTGTCTTCTGGAAAGAGGTTCCGGAGCG
>JAOUQU010118337.1:0-15509 GCA_028566735.1 Ammoglanis amapaensis
AAATTAAAAGTCCCAGAAATCCTTTGACGAAACGCAGCTTTTTTTTCTTCCTGCGACTAGTCGACCAATAGAATTTGGCCGACTAGTAATTTTTTCGGTCGACCAACGAATAATCGATTAATTTCGGTAAGCCCTAATATTTACATTAAAATATCAACATTTCTGTCGGCATATGACAGGATGCATTTTTTCTGTATAGCTTGAGCAACCAGAGTTTAGTCCTTTACTCATTGTGTCTTGAGTTTGGTGTGATGTTCCTGTGTATTCAAGGGTTTTGGCCTCCTCACATGTATTCGTATTTCATGAGGGTCTGTTTAAAAATAAGGATTGCAACTTGGGATAGACCATGTTAACATGCAGTACAATACAGTCCCTGTTTTGTGAGCTTATGTGACTTATCTTGTGTTGTTTATATTCTAGTAAGGTAAATAACTCAATACCATGTATTGGATATCTTGTGTTTAGTGTGTGTTTTAATGCTGGGCCATCAGAGCAGACCATTCTCATAGGATATGAAAGAAAAGTATCTACATTTCATGTAAGTCATCAAATTACACTTAAACAGAATGAAAGAGTAAATGGAAGTTATGGTACACAGCACAGCTTGCCCTAATGGTGGAGTGTGAGCCTAGAACACCTAGTGAATGTGTGGCTTCACATTACGTGCTGGCACTTAAACTTCATAGGCAACTTGAGGCGCACCTTTATTTGCTCTTAGTTTCTTTTGGAGCTCTCCAGTAGCTGGTGGAATCAGGGGTTCATTCCGTTTTTTTGATATTAAATGAATTGCCGTAGGATTGCTCAGACCGTCTCGTTGTTCCAATTACTCAGAAAACATGATGCTACATTAAAAAAATCCAGAAGGGGTATACAGCACTGATAATTTAGTTTTTACATGATGATTTCTATTCAGCTTTGTCTTGGTGACCATTAAGTCACTCCGGGTTGAGGGGTGTGTATTTATTCACGTTTTTTTGTCCTATACAGTACTGTAGTCCTCTTCTCTTAAGCCATTATGCCAGGCATAATAAAGTATGGCTTTCTGTCAACTTTTTCCAAGGAGCTTAATAATTTTGGTGGTCAAGTGTTTTTACTCAGAGAGTAATAGTGGTGGAGTAATAATACAATTAGTTTTTTCACCAACCTAAATATGTTCTGTTTTGTTTTACTCATTCTAAAAAACGTTATGCAGGCTTGTTCTGGTTAGCCTTACATTGACAACCAATCACTGTGCTTTCCCTTTTTTCACTGTCAACTCTTGTTTTGCTGTTCCTGTTATTTTGGCAACTTAATTTACTTTTCCAATGTTCTCTATATCTGCATCTTTTTTAACACTTATTTAAACACCAGTCTTGATGGGTCACTCTTAAAGGGACTCGCATATGTATATAAGTCTGTTTTGCAGGGCCAGAAACTATTGTTAGATGTGTGTAACCTACGAAGTCCAACAACATTGCATGAAACGGCCATGCTACTGTGATAGTGTAGCTACTGTGATAGAGTCTTTCTTCACCACAGTTCTTCACTTAATCAAAAATAAATTCAAAAACTACACCAAAGCTTATTTAAGATGGGTCAAAAGGCATCGGTGTGCTGTAGTCAGATGAAGAAACAATGCTGAATAAAGCATTATAATATGTTGTATTATATCAAGGTAAAAATGCTCAACTGAGACAGGGTCAACCATGGCGATAAACAATTAGATATTATTTTAATTTAAATATGATATTTTTTCTTGTGTTGGATACTGAATAAATCCTTCTACTGAATATCATCTTGAATAAACAGCTGGTGTAAATCAAATTAGTGTTTTTATTTAATTACACTACTGTGTGTTGAATTCAAAATAACACATTATGGTGGCCAGTTGAGTAACTGGATAGAAGGTTTACTAAGATCCATGTTTTCATTTGATTACACAAAAAATAAAGTGTAAATCTAGCTGTGAATCATAAGCTACTAATGATAATTGTGTTTATATGCTCAGCCTTAGTCATAGTTACATGACATAGGTCATGTTAATATACCTGGACAATATTTGTAGCTGAATTTAAGCTCTCGTTGTCATAAGTAAGTCTTATATGCATATTATTATGACCGCTTTTTTAACATTTTGTTGGTCACTCTTTCGCTGCCAAAACAGCCCTGCAATGAATGCATTGTATTCTGACATCTTATTATCAGGCCAAGCATTAAGTACTTCACCAATTTGAGCTATAGTAGCTCATCTATTGAATCAAGCCACACCAGACCCATGTGCATTAATGAGATTTGGTCAACCATGACCTTCGCCAGTTTAGTATTGTTTCTAGTTAAACCATTTTGATAGAAAGTCACTGCGGCAGAGCAGGAGCATCCCACATGTGCTACAGCTGCAGTTTCACAGATGCCCTGACCCAGTCATCCAGCCAAGATAGTTTAGTTTTTGCCAAACTCACTTTACTCTATCTAACTAGCAATAATTCCACTATTTTTACAATGAAGAATTGAGTGGTGATGGAGGAGGGCAACCTTGCTGAGAGGGTTGAGTAATCTTTGGCTCCAATCTCACTGAATAGCAAGCGTGTTTACAGAGGACGAGTGGGAGGTTTTCATCTCACAGAATAACACATTATCTGCTAGTAAAGATGCATCATTCTCTTGTTAGGAGGCACTCAGCAGGATTTTGAGCAAAATCAAAAAATGTAAAACCCAATCTTCTCCTTGGAGACCTAAGATTGCCTGACTTAATACTGGCTTAACTACCTTTTGTATTCACAAATTTTAACTCTTTAAAATTTAAACAGCTTCTCCTTTAAATTTAAACAGCTTCTTTTGAAAATGGTCTACTTCTTCTTACTGCTTTTCTGATTCTTGATTAAATTTTGGCTATCTGGTTCAGAAGAAGAAAATCAACTCAGATGCCTCCCCAGGCCACTACCACTATCACTTTTTTGTGTGTGATTCATTCTTGTCTCTCCAGATATACTGCTGACTCCAAGATCCAAAAATCTCCTACATCATTCTGAGACATTTTTAGTCATAATAACAAATATATATTTCTAAATCAGTAACTACCTAATTAATTAATTCCTTGGGGGTGGATTAATCATGGTGATGATTTATTTACTCTATGATGGTAAACTCTCAAAGCAATTGATCAAAAGATCATTGTCCTGAATAAGTGTTGAATCTAACAGCATATGATTTTACATGAGTGATGTCAGTTGCAATACAATAATTGTGCTAATAAGCGTGACTTATTTTTATTTAGGGGCCAATTGTAGTCTGTATTCACATTACACTGTTACACCAACACTGTTTGTCCACAGTATAATATGCACATGAACAAAAAAGCTATATTTCATCAGTAATCAGATCAGATGGCAGTTGAGAGCATAAATGACAATATTTTATAAAATACTTTACAAAAAGTTTGGACACCCCTACCTTAGACAATCCATTTGTGGTTTGTTATTGTGTTTAAAGAAGGACAGATCATGTACAATCTGAATCTAAATTTAATGTGAATCTAAATACAATCTAAATTTTCATTGTTTGAAATTGGAATTGTTTGTCAATTAATATTTAAAGAGGTTTTAATTTGGATGACTTCTGCTGTGGAAAAAAGGTAACATTATAAGTAACTGTTGTACTCAGATTTTGAGCATTGAGGAAGGGTGAACAGAGAACCATGCGTCAATCAAAAACATTCTTATTTTTGCCAAAAGACTATTTTGATCTGACTAAATATAAATAAAAATAATTCCAGGTGCGAAGCAGCTCCAGTACAACACAAAGATGTTTTTTTAATGTCAGATGTGACCAACATTACAAGACAAACAATGCTCAGAGGCTGTGACAGCTGTTACAACCTTACACTCACAAAGACAGAATAGTTTTTTTTAATCATTTGGTCGACAAATTCCCTTGGACCCCATTCCAGGTGGCAGTTGTCAGTTTGCTGTCTTGTCTGACCAACCGGCCTCAATTGGAATTTATCGTTCTGCAGCATCTCTCCGGCAAGGAGTTGTGAAAGATTTGAGGCATCACCGCTTCACCCTGGATGGCACACCACTCTCTCATTATGTGGAAGATTCATGGAGTGGCTATGTGGAAAATATGGCACAAGCCAGTATCTATGGTGACTATATAATGCTCCAAAGAATATCTTGAATGTTTAATGTTGTTTCTGGTTGTGTCAACAATAGATGCAACCTCGGTTTTCTCTCCTTCTGAAAGATGCAGTGACAATTTACCATCTTGGTTAATTTGCTGATGAGCATTAGGATCATAAATTTACCTTTTGTGTAAATTAACTTTAAATGCTCACTTTGGTGTAACCACTGTATAGGAAATGTATCTGCCCCGAAATATACATGTATCATAAACTTTAATGTTGATTAAAGTAAATGTCCAGGTTTTTTTAAATATATATACATTACTATAGGTTTTGTTTTACACATTGAAGTTATTACATTAATGATTTTTTATTCTTACTCAATTTATAATGCGATAAGAAGTGCATAACATAATAACATTTCCATTATGTGCAAAAAGGTATTACGTTATAAGTTCAAGATTTTGCACCATTATGCATCATTATTACTTTATTTGTTGCTACAGGCAGCCCTAGCCATGGCTCCTGGAGTGTCCTCCTTCTATAACCTTCAAGTAAAACGGCCACCCTCATGTACAATTACAGATGTGTCACCCAACCTATTTTTTATTGTTACTAATTAAGCTTCAGTGACTCCCTGCTAGATGCAATGAGCAGCCTACAGTGAACATCAGCTTGCTGGACTTTTTAGAAATTATTGATATTAACTTTAGTAACAAAGCTGGTAACATCTAATAATTATTTTTTTTATATTTACTTTAACACGGCTTTAATTTTCTTTCAGATCCATCCACGTATCCATCTGTCCATCCATCCATATATCTATCTATCCATCCATCCACCCACCCATCAATTAGTGTTTCTTAGTGGTGACCTGACCAGGTGTAAAATCTTGACTAGCTAGTTGTTAAAAAAGGATTCATAAAAAGATTCATAATTCAATATATAATTAAAGAACCCCATTTGTAGTAACATTCAGACATTTTGCAATGCAATAAAATAAGATTTGATCATTCTTTTACAGCTTCATTTAACTGACAAAAAATATTTCAATAGCCATAAAAATGAAAAGATGCTAAAATTAAAGCATTTAGTGAATTCCCACAATAGGAAAGTGACAGGTAAAAAGTAATGTATGATATGAATTAAATATAAAAAGACAATCCACTGCTTCTCAGTCTTCGCATTAGAGTTAACACATAATTCAAACCTTTCACTTTTAGTATTTAAAATATTGCATGTGTAGCATATATAGTATGTGGTAGACTTTTGAGAAACCATTGTGCATCTGTAATAAATATAAACTGGTGTACATATGCTCTGGCGTACTTTGGCAAAAAAAACCCTGTTACTTAATACTTCATAATTAATTGCAAAATAAAACTTTTAACAAAAAGAAAGCTATTATCTGGCTATTCGCTGGCTATTCTCTATTGCCAAGTTGTCTGGGTCTGAGGTGAAAGATAGATTTGATATATTTCTTTTGGATCTTTTTGGTTTCTTTCAGGTGTTCAAACAGCATATCCCCACATAGTCAAAACACTTTTATTTTCTCTCAGATGTAGGAGAGCAAACTTTTATTTTTACTTATAATTTTGTATAGATATTGCAGTGGTTTATCCACTATTAATTTTATTACACGCACAACTGTAAAAGACAATAACATTCATCTTTAGTCAGATAAATTCAAATTTCAGATTATTTCCAAAAAAAAGAATCCAGTACAAATTTGAAATTTACCATGCAGCCACCATTTTCTATGGCATGGAACACCTCCCCATGGAAAGTATTATTGAGAGTATCAAGAGACGGTGGCTTACACTGAGGTGGTCTCAGAATGTGCATTATTTCAGCAAAATGATAACAGACATCATTCCACATATGAAAGAATAGCATGACTGAAGACAAAGAGTGCACGTGCAAGAATGGTCTGCCTGCAGTCCAAATCTGAGTCATATTAAAAATATATACCACACATAAACAGTAGAATCCGATCATAGCAAACACTTACTGTTAAATAAAGTCTTGGGTAATGCTAGAATAGGCAGACATTCAACTGGCAAAACTGTGACAGTTCAATAATGTAAATATAAAAAAAGCTGTGGTAAATATTATTTTGTCAAATTTAAATCTACAAGCTGATGATAAAATTAACAGATTCATATTTTATTACATTGTCTAACATTTCCCCCATATATTAAGACCTTTAATTGGAACAATCTAGATGCCAGTATGATAAGCTTATAAAACACCATACAGTTAAAACTATATTAAAGCTATAGCAAATCATGCTAGAATGGGAAATGTTCTTCTTGAAATTTGAAAACATGTCATTAAAATTGCTGTATTATCGATTTCTTTTGAATAGATAGGTCTGAAACACTTAAACTCCAAAGGAGGAGCTTCCACATACTTTTGGCCATACGGCATAGTGCATAAATCATATTAAGTACAACAATCTCTGACTGGGTCAGGAAAATTGCTTGTTTAAGTTTTTTTTCAATTTCAATATGTTTTTTAAGTTCAAAACACCAGCCAAACTTTGATGCAGAGGCATGTCAGCTTTACAGGCTGCCTCGGCAAAACTGTCTGTAAAATATGTACACCCATATGGCTCTGCCGTCTTCAATCTGTGACTAAACTTGGGAATAAACCAACAGCATGAAGAACCTGTAGAAGATCAGATTTCACTATGGGGTTTTTTCATAAATAGCAAAAATAACATCAGGTAGACAATCTGTATGTCACATTATTGCTTAAAACTGGTCTTACAGTAGCAGATTATATTTGTAACTAAATTTAAAGTCTCAAAGAAACAGCTGTGATAAATCTGGCTGCATTTCAAACTCTACCCAATCATACAAGCCAGTTCCTTTCAGTGGTGTAGCTGCACACAGATAAATCCCCAAAAAGCTGCAAGCACTTATTGGCCTAGTCAACATTTGGCATAAAGTCATATTTTCTACATAAATCCCAATTGAACAAGGTGTGGCGATGTTATTAGCTAAATAATGTCGGTAGCTCCATCCAGATGGGTTTATTGACATACTGTAGAAACACATTTTATTTGGAACAAAAAGTAGTCTCAAAGAAACAGCTGTGAATAAACAGTCTTCATTTCTAACTCTACCCTATAATACTAATTAGTTTCATTCAGTGGTGTAGTTGCACATATTTAAAATAAAATATGGCTGAATTATTTGCTAAAGAATTGTACTAGCTTAAGTAGCACCTCCCAGATTGGTTACACTACATATAATAGCTACACTTGTGCTACCATTTTTTGAAATTTGAATGCATTCATCAAATCTAGATGATATTCAGTATGATTGATTGTAAACTCGAGTAGCAATTACCATATTCCTTGGAATTGTAAGAAAAAGATAAAAAGTGACATTTATAGATATATTATTTTCAAGTTTGCAGGAATACACTGCCTCCTTTAGCTGCCAATTGAGTCACTGCTCTTGTTCATCTTGATCCTCCACCCAAAACTACAGATCTGAATGGCTGGGCAGTTATTGCATTAACAAAACTAACAATAGTTTTTTTGTTTGTTTGTTTTTTAGACATTTTTTTTACACCATTGTGCTTTCCACACTTAGAAATTAATCATTTGTATTTAACCCGATCCATGTAGTTAAACACACGGCACACATTTAGGGGTTAGGTGCATTGCTCAAGGACACTTCAATTGTAACCTGTTGACTCTTTGAATCAAACCGTCATCCACCTGATCACAAGCCTAGTTCTCTAAGCACCAGACCATGACTGCCCCAAATGAAAATAAGAATTGATAATTGGTTTTGTGATGTTACTCATTAAAAGATGCAAAATGTACTAGCTCATTATTTTAAACTATTAAAACAATAATAATCCACACAGAAATTGTGAAGGTTGAAGTATTGTCTCAGTCATTTTGAAGGAGTTACTAATTAAATTAAGTGCTGATTGCCAAAATGTTTGTATCTGCAAAGAAGCTTTAGGAGGAAGAAAAGTTTTATGTGAGATCGATGTAAAAACGTGGTCTATCCGTGTCTATCAAGAAAACCAAAACATTTTTTATTGTTCATTCATTGTTAAACCATTGTTTTTTAAAGTTATTAAATAGTTTTTTAATGTACATGTGTATGTCCATTGTAACGTAGTTTTAAGAAATGGGGTTCTAAATAATAATGTTATTTTGCACAAATAAAATTTATGTCATGAATAAACAGGTACAGACTGGGTGCAATAAGTTCAATCACCATGTCTTTGCTGATAACACACTTAAAATTACTTGCATTAAAATACTGGTTTTAACACATGGATGCTAACTTGTCTGCACACGGAAGCTGATGTTTTTAGGGTATATTTGCACTAAGGTGAGAAAGGCATTGTGCACTCAAAAGATCATCCACAATAAACCCAAAACGGCAATTTAGACGTTACTGTTTCATCACTCACAAGCAAAATATTAATTTACGCATCAACAAAAAATGTCAATCAGGTATTCATTTGAATAAGCCCTTAATGTGGGCTTTTTCTTTAAACGTGTTTGTCCCTTCAATTTGAAATTAAAAAGTTCTGTTTTACAATCTTTCATTTTATTATTGCTTTAAAATATCACTTGATTTCTTCCATTCAGACTAAATGTATATTTCAATCAATCAACAGTTACTACCGACTAAGATATTGATTTAGAACAGAATATTTGCATAACACATAAAACTAATGAGTGTAGCTACATTATCTACATTATAATAGCCAGTAATGACTGTTTCCTTAAACATACCTTTTTAAGCTAAAAATGGCTACGTTTGTTCAGAGAACCACAGCCAGTTCTCTTTATGGGAAGTGTTTCAGTAGTAGAGGAGGTACCGCTAAAAGTGCATACCAGTGAAGGTTTTACACAAATAACAGTAGGGGCCAGTGGTAATGTTAGAAGTACCAATAACAATCCACTCCTTGCTCCTAGTTCATCATTTAGAGGGGTCGGTTGGGCACTGCCTCCCCAAGACATACAACAAAACTATTCAAAGACTTCCTCATGCAGTTCTTTAAACAAAAATACACATCAGGTAACAGAATGTCAGATAGCAAATAATAGTATGTTCAATCATTATAGCTATGTTCACGTTGATCTTGTTGTTTACTCTTTTTATGTTGTATCAAAAATGTGCAAATAACAAGAATATACATCTCCCTGAGGGAACCACCCAAAGGGATCAATAAAGTTCTATCTATCTATCTATCTAACTACTCTCCCCAGTGTAATTAGCTTACTGACATCTAACTCGGGCAAGTCCTAAGTCCGTCCCGGCGGCCAATTGTGGCCTGCAGCCTCCTCCGGACTTTGTGTTTAGAATGGTCACAATGAATGTTTACAATATGAAATAAATTTTGGGTTTTTACAATCCATGTATAATTTTGTTAGTTTTTTTTCAATTGACTATCAAACCGAGTCTCATAAACTCAACAAATTGAATATTAAAATCAGATTTGATTTTGATAAAAACTTGTTTAGATTTATGGTTTGTCTGAAAAAAAAATTAAGGTCTGCCATTTGCAATGAAATATTTCCAAAAATATTTCATTTGCATTTAACGTTAATGGTTCAAAGAATTCAGTCAGGCTGGATTTTCGGCAGCCACAAGAAAAAGTTTCTGCTGGTAGCTTTAGCTCATATAGCATTAATGTCATTACAAGCTTATAATTTAGCGGATCCATGTGACGTCCAATAAAAATGTTCACATAACAAAACACATATGCTTTTGAAGTTATTGATTTACTACAGGACATTATAGAGACTATTTATTTGGAAAAAACCCATTCAAAAATGTTGTGCATTCTAAGAACTACAAAATTATGCACTACATTGGTCAATATAAGAAAGAAATTTTGAAAACAGGAATAAATATTAACTGGTCTGAAAAGTGACAGCTGCAAGCACCAAAACAAAAAGATATAAAATATTTTAAAATGTGTATAAAAAACGAATTTTGGCCAAGAGTTCATATGTTTCAGCCACACCCCTTATTAAAATCTAAAAAAAATGTGTGCTCAGTTGAGGTGGAAATAAAACCCATTTTAGCATCAGAGCTGATATTTTAAGGTTTACAAGACTGATAAGATCTGCTATTGACTATGTTGACGATTGACTATGTATGGCTGTTGATCATACAGGGTGAGCAGCAGGACAGGGACTTATAACGAAGACAATTTAGTTGCTTTGAGACAATATCTATTGGAAAAAACCGCTATAGAAATAAAGTTGACTTGACTTGACAATTACGACCTTTGTGGTTTCTGTGCAAAGCTGATCGACATAGAAACATGCCTAGTGCATGTTAAAAATTGCAGAGGAGAATGTATTCAATCAGTGCAAGGATCAGCATCAGTGGAGGAAAATAACTTTCCCAGTGATTAAATGGGACCACAAAAAAACAAGGGAAAACGTCTAAACAAAAGTATCAAAATGTTTAAAATATGAGTAAAATCAATAACTCAAAATAAAAGTATTTTATATGTCATCTTTAGGTACCACTAGAACGCTGATCGAGGTCATAATGGGACCAAAGCCATCTATAATAAAGAGGAGAAAGCGCATCTACCCTACAGCAGCAAATTTACTGTTGGCATGTTTTGGAAAAAGAGGAGGAAACAGAGAACCATGAACATCACACAGGGCAACTTCTTACAGACAATGACAGGAAGCTAGAATTGAACCCAGAGTCTCTCGAATGCTGGTGCTTTGCAGCAAGTACGCTATCTGCTGTGACACCATTCCACTCATTACCAGTTACATGCTGAGAATTGGTTTTAGTAAGAAGACATTTGGGATTCAGCTGTGTATTGACAATGGGTGAAATGTTACTGTATACCTGGTAGGTAAAGACATTCAATGTGGGTGAGACATCAACAGCATAAGGCAGCCTGGAGGTATGGCTGATAAGATAAAGGTACGGTCACCACACCGTAGCATTGCACTTGAATTTATGTGTTGACATGTCTGAGAAACTTTGCATTTTAGTGATGCTGTCCTATATGCACTTTGAATTCTGGTAACTACCTAAGCAAAGGTAGGTAACGTATCTTAAATGTGAATGAGTGAGAGTTACACTTGTGCGGCATCTTGTCTGTATTTTACACCAGACTTGCATCCAGTGATAACAGGTGGAATCACAGCTCCACCACTACTGGACTCTTGAGTAAGGCTTTTAACCCTATCTGTTTTAGGTATGCTGTAAACTGTATTGCTGACAAGACACTTAGACCCTAGCTTCAACACAAGCTGGCCCTCACTCACTGAATCACTCACTAATCAACAATTCACCCAAGTACTAGCAAATCTTAAACCTGGCTCTGTTGTTCCCTATCATGTTCTTGAAAAAAACTAGCTGCATCTTAAATCCAAAATTTTATATCGCCATCAAACATTCCACCAGGGTCACGTCATGGTCAGGAAAAAAGTGACATACCCAGTCAAAAGGAGATCTGAATTGCAGCCAGTAATGCATTATATAACATGCCAATGAAGCAATAATACATCATACATTCATAATAATACATCAATATCTGTGTATATATAAATTCCAAAGCCTCACTCACTGACTCATTGATAACTCTCACACTTAATAAATACTAATAATTTAGAACTCGCTTTTTGTTGAACTTCATTTGTTGTCAATAGTCACAATGTGACCATGACTGGAACTGTGGTGGAAAGAACAGGCCACAAATGCTGAAGAACACATTACAATAAAGCTGAAGTATAAAATATATGACAGTAATGATACATTTGATTTGCTTTGGCGGTTCACATGGCATAAATGCAAATTACACTTGCTGATACTGCTGGGATCCATGACTAGAATCTCTAGCAGTGTACAGACAGACATAAGAACATGACTGGGGGTGAATAAATGCCTGTAATAGACAGGCATTCTGCCTCACTGTGACCTGTGATTTAAGCAAAACCAGACCCGCCACAACCCTGATCAGGATAAAGCAGTTGTAAACATTGATGATACACTTATGCACTTATGCACTCTTCAGTTAATGTAATGGCTTACAAAAACGTCTTACAAACTGAAAACTCCTAATATTTAATATTAGAATTTTATATTAAATTATTATTATTTATTACTTTTTTTAAATCTTAAAGTATGATGAAATTCTGACCGCAAACACCATGTTGCAGAGGCTGAAACTTTCATAAATACACACTTGATCATTAAGCCTCCAAACCTCCTTAAAATATTTTATCGTACAATAAATAAGTGACCCAAATCAGAAGTAAAATGTGATGAGATTAGATTTTGTGACTCATATTGACATGGAACATGTGGGGGGCATTTAGCATGATATTGCCATATTTCCTCCTTTACGACAGTTATTTTAATATTTCATAACAGTCATCTATAGGATAATTTGATTCTTGAAGCTTCTGTTCAGATCTTTATGAGGAAGGACGATTGCATTTCGAATGATGACCTCTGATGGAATGTTCACGTTGCATCCTGGAAAGATAAGAAATGCAAACAAGTTTAAATTAATGTAATTTCAATACAGATGAGAAAAAAGAATAAACGACCAGTGTTGCAACTGGCTGGATTTTGACCGACTTGTAGCAACAGCTCCATCTACAGGAAATTGCATGAAAAACATTTGCATAATGCAAGTTTATGCCAACTTTTTAACACAGTAGAAAACACTAGGTTGGTTTTCTTATGAAGCTCCCCCTTCAGATCTGGAGAAAACGTTCACTGTTGCAAAGATGTGCTGCTGTACAGCCACCCCCACCCACCCCGCCACGTGTGGTTGTTTTGTGCATCAGGCCAGTGTACTCAACTACAAAGCTCTTTTCACAAAAGCACAATAGTTAATAAATAGTTTGTTTACTTTGTGTAGTACAAAGTTTATTTAAAGGTCTGCATTGGATTTAGTAATGGAGCCAAAAGCTGTTGATATAATCTAATATCAAAAGCCGTATAAAGTTCTGGATATCACACAGTGGTTACTCAGTAGTGTAAGGGGAATGTAAACATTTTAAGGCCTATGATAGTTTTGTGGTTATTCTGTTCTTTTAATACAAAAATTAAGTATCTGTGTATTTTGACCATTTGTTCACAATAATGTAGTTATTTTATAATAATGGTATTATTATATTTAAAAACCTATAGTTAAATTATTTATTTTATAATAACATTGACAGGGACGGTGTAGCCTAGTGGGTAGAGCATTGGGCTGAGAACCCAAAGGTTGGGGGTTCAAATCCAGGCTCTGCCACACTCCGCTACACTGCTGGGTCCTTGAGCAAGACCCTTAACCCTGTCTGCTCATTGTAAGTCGCTTTGGATAAAAGCGTCGGCTAAATGCAATGTTATGTTATAACATACATGCTTTACTAAAATTACAATCATCACAGCAAACACATTGGTGCCTAAAATTATGTTGTACTAGAATGTAGTCAACATTTTCTAAGCATTTCTTTTAACAGCGCCAAACAACTACTTCACTTTATCTATCGATTGACTTTTTTGAAATAAAATATGTATATCCAACTGGCTTTACAGCAACAATCCACATGTTTCGCTGCACATTGGCAAAGGCCACTCTCAATCTCTATTTGTCCCAAAAGTATCCCTAAATAGTGCCCATAGTATTTGCCATAAAACAATTGTAGCATGAAATGTGTTCGGGACACTACTCATGAACTTGCAGTGCAGTATTTAGCCAACTGCCAAACCTGCTGAGCAAGCCTAGGGCAACTGTGGCTAGGAAAAACTTCATTAAAAAATACAAGCACAAACCTGTAAGTATGAACCTATTAAACTACGCAGTTGTAAATTATTGTACATAAATAAACTGTATTATGTTTTTTAATTCTACATACCCAGAATTGTAATTGATGGCGTCAATCCCCCATCTCGGAACAGAGTCTCGCTGTCGATTTTAGCATAGGGATCATTGGGGTTCGGGTCGCTGGGTGTCCCCTCAACTCTTGCCCACTTTCCGACTGTACTGTCCCATCCAACAATGCTGTTCAAGACACAGCAATGATCCTGAAATAAACCATTCACACATCTCAAGCTCAGAGAGCACAAAATGCTGAAAATGCTGACTACTATAAGTACAAACAACAAAACAGATGTGGTAAAAAAAAAAGAAAAAGCTATTTCAATTGGATGCAACTCACAGCTCAGATTTTCCTCTAAACACAGACAAATCATCCAAATCTTAAGCATTCAATTATTACATAAACTCAACACCAGCTACAAGTATAAATTGATTAACATGCTATACTTTAGATCTGGGCCACAAGCATCAGGCTGAGGTCGAGCTCCCGAGTAGCTCTCATGAGAATAAACAAAAGAGAAGGAAAAGATTACATTCTCACCAAAACTAAACCTTCAGTATACTAAAAGTATTCAAATGTTTAAATTGATTACTGCTTGAAGAGTTTGAAGTTTAAAGACTATGTTCCAAATGCTTACATTCTAAAAAGAATGAATTATACATTGAATAAAATACATTTTATATATTTTTGTACATTGTTGAAAACAATTCTGTATTTGTCCATTTCTCAAATATGACACCACTGTATGCAAACAAGATTATGCAACTATACTATTGATTTCCCACCCCACCCCCCAATAACGTATTATTTTAAAACTCTTTTATATAAAATATATAAAAATAAAATAAAATAAGACCCCTCTTTTGGCCCCTGGTTGTCAGTCACAGTTTAGGATTATATTCCACATTCATTGTACCTGGAGTGTAGCTCCATGTAAAATGATTGACTCCCTCACTCGAACTCCTGCTCCAATTATCACACCTTTTCCAATAGAGACATTCGGTCCCAGCTAAAAAAAAAAAAAAGCACATACAAGAAATGAATACCGTTACATTTTGATCTAATATATTCACTTTGTGAAATACTTACAACAGCCGTGGAGTCAATGTTAGCTGTTGGATGAATGTGCACATTTCCTAAAATCAAATAGTATTAATTAGAATAAACAATATTTCAACATGAATAAATAATATACAAGCTAATATTATTGTTAATAATAACAATACCTTTTATTTGGGGGCCTTTTTCTTGATTTGTGGCCAGTCTTTCTGGATGGGTCTTATGATACTGTTTCAGGTACAGACGACTTGCGTATATTGCTGACCTGCCAAACAAATTTGTAATCGAACTAAATCCAATTAGAAAAACAGAAGAAAAGAAAAAAATCCAACAGCATGTGTTTTAATGTTCCAATACCCTGCAGATTTGATCTGGCTCCAGAAGTGCTGAGTTTTGTAGACGTAGAGTTTTTTTTGTCCAGCCAGAGCTGTAAAGATATCCTGTTCTAAAGAGATCAGTTCAGGCAAGTGTCTTCCATACAGAGTTTCCTCGCTGCAAAAAAATAATATA
>JAOUQU010118555.1:0-15508 GCA_028566735.1 Ammoglanis amapaensis
ATGCAAACTTCCGCACAGAAAGTCCCCAGCCCGACCCGGGGATCGAACCCGGGACTTCTCGCTGTGAGGCGACAGTGTTATAACCACTCAGCCACCGTGCCGCCCTTTATTCAGATATCAAATATTAAATATGCCTTAAAACACCTTCAATATTTAATATTTATGTGCAATAACCCACACTGGACACTATTGCACAATATTTATGGTTATTGTTACAATAGGGCACCCTATCTCAGTTTAGTTTGTTCATATTGTTCTGTTATTTATTTCTTTATTTCTCTTTTATATTGTATGTTTATGTTTACACTATGGACAGGAGTTGCTTTCGGTTTCATTGTGCATGTGTATAATGACAATAAGAGGCGATTCGACACATGACTGGTGATGACAGTGTAGATCAGTGTGTAGGGCTTTGGACTATAAACCCAAAGGTTGGGGGTTCAAATCCGGGCTCTGCTACACAGCCACTGCTGGGTCCTTCAGCGAGACCCTGAACCCCGTCTGCTCCAGGGGGCGCCGTACGCCGGCCGACCCCCTGTGAAGAGACATTTCGTTGTACTATGCATGTGTAATGACAAATTAAAAGCCATTTATTTATTTTGAATCACCTAAACCAGATGTTTGTCCACAAACATTTGGCTACCGTGCATTTCTAATGTAAACTGTTGGCATGTTTTTTACGACCTTGTCTGTTCGACCTCCACCTAATATGCGAGACGCCGGTGCCCGCCGACAGGCATCAGGTTTGTCTTTCATGACCAGGAGATGTTATACTTTCATATCACCTTCACTCAGAGTTCACGCCGGGTGTAAAGCGGCCGTTACCGTGTTCCAGAGCCGCCATGGAGGGAATCGAGTCCTCGCTCAAATATTCATGAAGTCTCCACGAACCCTCCAGCTGCAGCTCCAGTCGTCCTCCACGTCACCAATACACTGGTAATAGATTTCAGAACTCTGAGAGCACTTGAGTAAATAATAGCGGTAATAACGCGACAGGGTTTGGGAAACAATAGATTTTATATTCGGCCTCTGAAATCTTTTAGGGTCGGCCGCCGGCACTCACACAAAAATTGATGGATTCTTTTATATCTCAGACTGTCACAACTCTAAATCTAGCAGGAAACGGAAAATTACAGAATTAAATGTTGTTCTGGTTGTAACTGGGCTGCTTCAACATGATTCTGCGCTCCATTAGGGACAGTGTAGCCTAGTGGGTAGAGCGTTGGGCTTGGAACCCAAAGGTTGGGGGTTCAGGCTCTGCTACACTCCGCTACACTGTTGGGTCCTTGAGCAAGACCCTTAACCCTGCCTGCTCCAGGGGGCGCCGTACGTTGGCTGACCCTGAACTCTGACCCCCAACTTCCAGACAAGTTCTCTATGCGAAGAGAAACATTTCATTGTACTGAACATCTGTATATGTGTAACGACAAATAAAATTGAATTTGAATTATGAGACCAAAAGTACGTGGACCCCGTCATCAAGTGATTGTTGGACAGTCTGGGTTTTAAAACATAGTAGAATCTGGTTAATGGGACCGAATCCTAAAGTACAGAGACAAATCCTGTTATATAGAAAGATATCGGTGTGTGTGATGGTGATTCGCTTATTCGAATTTTATTATATTTTGAAACTGTACATCTACATTGTTGTACTACTGCCATCTGGTGTTCATTAAACTGTACTACATCTACATTGTTGTACTACTGCCATCTGGTGGTCATTAAACAGTACTACTGCTACATAATTGTACTACTGCCATCTGGTGGTCATTAATAAGTAGTATACTGTATCTACATTGTATTTTTGCCTGGTTGTATTTTATCTGGTGGTTATTAAACTGTACTACATCTTCATTATAGTACTATTGCCATCTGGTAATTATTAAATTTTACTATATCTGCATTGTTGTACTACTGCCATTTGGTGGTCATTAAACTGTACTACATCAACATTGTTGTACTACTGCCATCTGGCGGTCATTAAATGTACTACAGCTACAGAATTGTACTACTGCCATCTGGTGGTCATTACTTAGTAGTATATCTACATTGTTGCACTACTGCCATCTGGTGGTCATTAATTAGTAGTATATCTACATTGTTGCACTACTGCCATCTGGCGGTCATTAATTAGTAGTATATCTGCATTGTTGTACTACTGCCATCTGGCGGTCATTAATTAGTAGTATATCTGCATTGTTGTACTACTGCCATTTGGTGGTTAGTAAATATCTGACTTCATTCCAGTCATTTATCATTTTTAAAGTATTTCAACATCTACATTATTGTACTACTGTCACCTGGTGAGTATTTATCATTTATAAAACTATTATTAAATATTGTAACATGTACATTTCAGAATTACTGCCTCCCCGTGGTTATTAAAGAATACCACCTCCATGTCACTGTTCTACTGCCAACTGGTGGTTACAACATGTAGCTCATTAGATTAGGTACTAAATATTACTACATCTAAAATTTTGTACTACTGCATACTGGTGGTTAAGTACAACTCAGGAAAAAAATGACCATTTAAGATTATCTGCAACAGACCAATATGCTTTAAATTTATAAAATATGTTTTTCCACAACATCTAAACCTTATTGGAATTGGGATTGTTTTTTTTTTTACTATATCTATCACTATGCTTGAGCATAACATCTTTAAAGTCACCATAATGGTATCCTGGACAAACAAGGTCCTGAACGTCCTGCATGTTACAGGATTTTGTAGAAAGTGCTGAGAGGAAACAGAAATATAAACATTTTTGCTAACCATGATGAGAGTATCAGTCTGGTTCACTTATTCAGTCTCCAATCGTTCCTCACTAACTCCATGTTTGAGCATCTGATGCGGACCCGTTCAATGCTTAAAAAAAAAAAAAAAAAAAAAAAATCAGCATGCTGCTTAATCACTAATTTAATCCCCAGAATGCAACTTCCACAAGATTTAAGATGCAGTACATAAAAATTCTAAGTTCAAATGAAAGCAAAACTGAAGTTATAAAGAATTAACATTAATAGTACCAGCTGTAGATGGAACAAAATATACTAACAAGTGTGCTGGTGTGATTCTACAAGACTGTGCAGGGACACAGTTTAAGACTGGGCGATCGGGGCCGTTTCAAAATAAAGAATATACTGGTTTCTGTTAGCAAGGTTAAATGCAAGTTAATCTTATCGTGTTTTGTGGATTTGTATTAAGATGTTCAGGCTGCTTTAGTTGGAACAAATTGAGGACCACAACAGAAATCAAATCACGCAACTAGTTACATTATAGAAAGTTTTATTAAATACAGAAATACAAAACTTAACAAATTAAGTTTCTGCAACATTTTAATATGCATGTACAAATAGTAATAAAGTTTTTAGATACAAAAATACCAACAACTAAGAAATGCAAAATATTATGCAACAATTTAATTAATATGAAAGTACAAATTGTTTTATTACTAACAAGTCAAGTTTATTTGAACAACATCTTTCATTCACTGTGGGAATTCAAAATGCAAATGCATTTATAGTCATCAAAAAGGTTCCTGCAATTAGAAACACTATAAATGCATTTAAACATTTACATCATAAACATTCCTACAATTACTTACAACTAATCATTAAACTCCAGTTTTGGTAGGAAATCATTTTTATTCTAAGTATAAAAAGAAAAAAAATCATTTATTAGTCCCACAGTAAGGAAATCCATTTATTCTGATTAAAGTTTGTTTATTCCGCTTTTGTTTTTGTACTAATATGCATTAATTTTAAAGCGTTTACACCAGTCACACCACCTTTCTGACACAAACAAGTTTGAATAAAGAAATTGATCAGTTAAATTTTTGCATTTATTGACATTTATTTATTTTAAACGTGTCCACACCAGTCCGACGGCACAGTGGCCAGTTGTACCACCTTCCTGACATAAACACATTTATAATAAATAAACTAATAACTACCTTCCTGACACAAATACGTTTATAAATTATTAATAACTACTCTCCTGAACAAAGACTTGTAAATAGTTAACTAAATCAATTAAATCTTGTATAATCTATTAGACATTTATTTGAAAGTGTCCACACCAGTCAGACAGCACAGTGGCCGGTTGTACCACCATCCTGACAAAGACATTTACAAATAAAATTACACTCATGAAACAAACAAGTTTGTTAATGATTAACTAATTAAGTCTTTTTTTCTTGGTCAACACTTGTTTTATTTTTTGTAAATGTATTTATTTTAAAGGCGTCCACACCAGTCAGACGGCACAGTGGCCAACTGCACCACCTTCCTGACATAAACACATTTATAAATAAACTAATAACTACCTTCCTGACATGAAAATGTTGGTAAAGAATCTAATTCTAAGTGTAAGAAATAAATCTCCCCTTGTGGGACTAAAAAAAGATCTTTTTTCTTTTCTCGAACCACCTTCCAGACTAAACACAGAATTAAAACTGTATTTGAACAGAATATTTACACCGAGCCTACATAATAAGTTTTAGAAGTGGGTCAGAATGAACGGGTTGAAGGATTAAGACAAATCTGATTTACGGCACTTTTTTACATTAAGTCCTAAAGCAGCTTAAAACAAGTGAAGCAAATCCAGTCCAAAGATTTAAAACTAATCTTCACCTGCTGAGCAAGCCTACGTCAACTGCGGCAAGAAAAAACTCCCATTTCTTCAGTTAGAAACCTCGGGGTGGACTCCGCAGGGACCTCCG
This sequence comes from Ammoglanis amapaensis, assembly GCA_028566735.1. Taxonomy (NCBI): domain Eukaryota; kingdom Metazoa; phylum Chordata; class Actinopteri; order Siluriformes; family Trichomycteridae; genus Ammoglanis; species Ammoglanis amapaensis. The sequence continues at coordinate 4,722 of JAOUQU010118555.1, forward strand.
GGCCTCATGGGTGGACTGGAAAATGCAAACAAACATTTAAAAATGAAATTATGATCGTTACAGAAACATTTTATTTGTTAGTAAACGGTAAAGTTAATAATTTAAAACAAATCATGTGCAGACAGAGTGAGGAAGTGCTCAGTTTAAACGAAGACACCATGGACACATTGGAGCCTCAAAATGGAAATGCAAACGTTTACCTCACATCAGGAACAATACTGAAGTGGGTAAAAGAGCATTAACAACAATCCATCAGACATTATGGACTCCGGAAACGTTACTTAACTTTGTGCCGTCAGTGGTGGCGGCAACGCGTCCTCATAAGATCCATAGAGAAGATTTTGTTCAAATAAATGAAGATTTGTTCAATTATTCTCATCACCAAGTCCTTGGAAAATAAAAGTGACTGTCTAGCACTCAATCAAAACCGTCCTCATCAGTGCTCATTTATTCTATCTGAAAGAAAAAACAAACAAGTGAGGTTTTACTTAATGGCCTCCGTAGACTCATCAAGCTGTAAAACAATGTTTTAGAGATGGGAAGAACATACCAATAAAACAAAGACAAACCAAAATTGATCTATTACACACGACAAATTTATAAGTCACAGTTTAGATTGACAGATTCCACTTTCCACTTTTGTTTCAATGCAAAAAACAAACAAATTCTGTGAAAGTAATCGTGATCACATTCATTAGTCATCAAAAACATACGGTTCATAAATCTGCTTCAATATCAGGTTCAACCACATTAGCACGGTACTCAAATGCAAAAAGAGATCTGTACTTACACATCTTGTTGGATTTTTGACTTTAAACTCCTTGTGTTAATCATAAACATGTAAATCATCATGTTTATCATCGTCCTTTGTAATAATCATGATCACAAACATCATGGTACTCACTGAAAAACCTAAAAGCTATAAAGTCATTATTATGGAGAGCCACTCTGTAGTAAAGCAAAGCAACACAACACTGACAGCTGGACAACATTTAAACCACATAAAGTTTAAATAAAAACAGTTTGCTTCACACAAGCTCAGCCACAAACACGGTTTAACTTGAGATTTAGGATCAAGTTTGAATTGAACCAGTATGAAGTTTGAAAAGCACACACTGTTCAGGTTTTGTGTATAAACACCCACCGTTCGGATTGCGATCAGATCTTTAGTTTGAAAAAGCACACACACATCATTCAAGTTTGACCCAGTTGTGTATAAACACCCTGTTCGGGTTCGACCCGGTTTCAAGTTTGACCCAGTTGTGTATAAACACCCTGTTCGGGTTCGACCCGGTTTCAAGTTTGAAAAGCGCGCACACACAGTTCATGTGGAGAAAAAAAATGTCATTAACGAGTTTCACTCAACGATCTTGTTTCATATCCTCACACAGATCAGTGACCATCCATCCCCACCACCATCTGAGAACTTCTGTACTTACCACTTTCTGGTTTGGGAGAAATAAAACAATCAAAACATTCCACCGTTACAGCTCGACAACACACAGTTTAGAACACAGATTAAAGTACGAAATACCGTGAATAATGCTGCGCAACCAGAACACAGTTCACTCAATTTCAGCCTCAAAGTTCAGATGAGGTAGACTGTCAGTTCAGTATCGACGAAGTTTTGAGTTTTATTTGAACCCTCTGGTGAAATCACAATCAACAGCATCGTCAATATGAACCCCATTGAAGAGCATAAGTAAAAAACTGTACTTTCATTAAAAATCGGTGCACACACTGCACAAAAATGGGTGTCAAAACAACGATCTAAATGAACATACACAAGGCTGAGGAGAAAAATATTACACACATGTACAGTCGTGAGCCCATTTAAAACCAAAAACAATTGAAATACAAGAGACTGTTCAGGTTGCACAGCGTTGTGCTTTAAACAAACTCAAATCTCAAGGTTACTGTTGCTGATATTAAGACTGAAACAGTCAGTTCAGGTTCAAACCCGATTTTAAGTTTAACACACAGTTCATGTTCGACCCAGTTTTGAGTATGAACAACACACACCGTTCATGTTCGACCCAGTTTTGAGTTTGAACAACACACACCGTTCATGTTCGACCCAGTTTTGGGTTTTAAACACACACCGTTCATGTTCGACCCAGTTTTGGGTTTTAAACACACACCGTTCATGTTCAGCCCAGTTTTGAGTTGGAACACATGGTTCGAACCGGCTTTGAATTACTCAAGAATCTTAATTGTTAAAATTACCAACAATATTTAGAGCAAAAAGGAACCACGTGTTCTTATTTAAGCCCTCTAGTGACTTCAGCATCAACATTAATGAAGTCATTGAAAGCTGGAAAAAAAAAAGTAGAACGATTCATTAAGATTTAGACACAAGTATAAATAAATATCATACGATCATGTTTACATTCAAACCTCATGAATAAAATCTTGACCATCTCAGTCACAATCTGAATAAATATAAAACAGAGGAACGAGGGCAGAGTTAACAAAAACATTATTATTAGTCCACAATCACCGAAGGTGGCGTTCCATCCAACGTCCCCATCGGACATACTTCTTTTGACATTGTTTGGGAAGAACAAGAGAGTTTGCACTGTTAAAGTCAACAAATACATGTAAACATACCCCATCGTTTCATGGAAAAAAATACATATATCAAGTTGTCTATAAAGAAAAAATGGCAAATGAAAAACATTTTTTTTAACGCCACCCAAACAGCTTTGACCTTTGAGTACTTACAATTTAATGTGTCTGTAGGGGAAACAGTTACCATGGCAAAGATCTGAGAACATGCAAATTAATATTATGACTGTTTGTCTAGGGCGCAATCGAACACTAGATCTGATTACTTTGGTCTGAAAGAAAAAATAAAAAATAAAAAACATTTCAATGAATCTCACACACACACACACACACACACACACACACACACTCCTTACCCAGTACCAGCCACCATCCGAGACCTTATGTACTTATTCAGTGAAAGACAAAAAAACAAGTTATTGGAGACAAACAGTTCAGCTAGACACAGATTTAAGTTTGACAGAATAAGAATTTATAGATGAACTACAACAATACAGCCGAGAACATAAGTCTCAACAGAAATGCTGATGTAGTGACCCCATGTGTTCAAATGACAATAAAAATTTCAGACAAGGTTAAAGCACATTTGGAGTCGTAAGAGTTTTGAGCGCATTTTTCAGCGCTTTCTTTTTGAGCGCATTTTTCAGCGCATTTTTTTTCTCCGTGTGAGTTTTGACCTTGTTTATTCCTGCTACATCTTCATTTAACAGCGTTTTATTTGTATTGTGGTACTTTCAGATTTACTTTTAATGTAAGGTGCATTACAAATAAAATGTATTATTATTAAGTTGGTGTCTAATATAAGATTTAAATAATTTTAAACGGTTCTTACTGCCGTGCCGACAACGCCGACAACTGTACAGCAAACACGGGATTTTCTTCAGGACCTGATCAACACCACAAAAGCCCAAAGCAACTTAAAGATAAACAGCAGACAGACAGACAGAGAAAGAAAAAAAACGTTAGAAAAGCAGAGTTTATTATATTCGTTATTAGCGCCCTCTAGTGACTTCAGAATACAGCTTCAACTAAATATTGACTATTATTGTGAACTTTAGTGACATCAAAATTTTAATCTTTTAGCTTTATTAAGTATTTAATACAAGAAAAAGGTTCTATAGTTTTACATTAATATTTTTCTGCATCGCGCACGTCATTTAGAAGCCCCGAACAGTTTTTCTGAGTATTCTGTTTTGTAACAAAGAATTTATATATTTTATATTTATTTAAAAATATATACATATTGCCATAAAATATGTTTATGTTTACTACCTGTGTGCAAGCGCAAAAAACTATCGCGGTTGTATTTTATTTTTTATATTTATTTAAAAAAAACAATAAAAATAAAATACATTCAAGTTTCTGTTCGTGATTTATAAGCAAAAGCCGAATGGATATTTTGTGAGATACAGAATTTACACGATTAGATTTACACAAATAAAATGTCTTTTTTTTTATAAACACAAATGTTTTGCAAAATAAAACCTTATAAAACGCTTTTCAAATATTGTTTTATAATTAAGAATTAATATGTGTAGTGTTTGATGGAAGTGAAAATCTCTGCACACTTTATACAGATCAGTCAGATAATAAAATATAAAGAGATGAATATCAATAAAACGTTCAGTGGAATGTGTTTTTAATATTTAATTTAGTGAATGTTTAATGTTTGCTGTGATTGAGATAAAATTCTCCTTTAGCTCCGAGCAAAAGCTTTATAAATGTTATACAATGAAATTAATTGTAAAAAATAGTCAGGACTTTAAAGTGAAACTTTATATGAACGTTCTTATAACGATCATAAACTACAAATGAAATTAAAAATCGCGGGAAAGGAGTCAGAAAATATTAGAAAAGCTTTGAGTTCATGAGATGAGATTCGTAATTAGCGCCCTCTAGTGAAACCACGACACAGGTTCAACTAAATATTTACAATTATTCTGAGCTTTAGTGACATCAAAATTAAAATCTTCACTTCAACAAGGCTAATATATTATTCACATCAAATTAAATTACTGCTACGAGATACAGAATTTACACATTTAGATTTACACACATTAATGGAAAAACACAATTTAAACACTATAAAATGTCTTGCAAAATAAAACCATCAATAAAATTGCAATTAAATGAGTTTCTTCTATTATGAAAGTACCGACACTAAAGATCACACTGGTGATAAATGAAAATATTTATAACAACCCAAACGTGTAAATGTGATATATATTATTATTATTATTAGGAACTATTATGTTTAGTGCTTAATAGGCTTTAAATAAAAGTCTCCTTGTACACATTGTACAGGCCGTGAAGGGTTTGTCCCTGTCAGATAATATTAACAATAAAATTAAAAACAAAGTCAACATTTTATTGATATTTAATTTGCATAAATCGCAGCAAACATTAAACGTTCCCAGCAATTTCATTAAAGTTCTTCTGAGTTCACTTAAAGTTAAGAATAAAGGACCTATAAATGTCACGTTATAAAATGAGTTTAATCGTAAACAAACATATTCGACAGGACTTTTAATTGAAGTGAAACATTATATGAAGGTTCTTATAACCGTCAAATAATAAATCGATGGACTGATTAACATTGAAGGAACGTTCCTATTAAAAACCACAAACAAATCATTTAAAATAGTTTTAGTTCTGAAAACAATAAACAAATAAAAACCGGATAAAATAACGTCGCCAGAAACAAAATGGAACGTTTTATGATTTTTTAATGTGAATAAAACTTCTCACCGCTGGACAAATGGGAACGATAAATATAATAAAAGTCCGTTTTAAATAATAAGTTTGTTTAAAATACACCATGTTTAGTATCGGGGACAAATTGAAATTTTAAGTAAACTTAACAGCGATATTAAAGTCAGTTAATATTTAAAAAGAGTAGCACGTGAAATTAACGCGCTGCAAGTGCCTTAACTACAACTAACATTAACAACACTAAATTACAATAAACAAGCCTTAAATAAAACACAATCGAATGGACCGCAGTGTAAAAGCGGGGAACTTACACACTGTCGGTGGTACAAATACTCCAATGAACGCGCACATGTTTTAGTCTCTTTATAAACCCAATGGTTCAATAATGAAATTCTGTATTAATTCCACCCTCTAGTGGTCCGGAGTTTTAACTACATGGCGCGTCCCAATTCAAGGTCTGTACCCTCCGTAGGACGCACTTGAAGGGCGACCACTCGTCTACTTTATACATATTTACATTTACGTCACTGCACTACTTCCACCTGGTGATTATTAAATATGTCAACATCGAATTGAAACGCAGCCATGTCCCGGCGCCGTGACGTCACACGCCCTTCAAGTGCGTCCTACGTAGGATACAGTCCTCGAATTGGAACGCGCTGTGACAAGCAAAAACTGCAGTACAAACTCCGGACCACTAGAGGGCGAACACAAGACTGAATCTTATTAACGTCCCACTGAGTATATAAAGAGAGCAAGAAAACCGGCGTGCTTTAGTTATGTGTTTGTCTCTCGACACCGAGTAAGTTTTGCCGACGCGAGTTAATCGTACTATTGTATTTCAATTCTTTATTTCATTGTAGTTAATTGTATTTAATTGCGTTTGTATTTATTATAGTTGGGCGAGTTTTATTATGCGATGTGTGTTTTTATTTTTTCTCGTGGGAAATCTGTTCCCTGAAACGAGCACGTGTTGCGTGTTAATCTCACTAGGGTCTCTTTTTCATGTTTATTTGTTAAACATCCTCATTTTATAACTTGACTTTTTACAATTTTCCATTTTATTATAAGTCAAGTCATAAAACTAAATGAATTTTCTAAAAGCGGGACTTTTATTATATTTACCGCTGGCACGACTTTCCATCGTTAAAGAGCTTCGGGTTCATTAAAGGTTCTTAAAACCTTTTAGTTTGGTGGTGAGGAAGTAAAATAACGTTATTAAAACCTCAGTAACATTTACAGAACGTGTTTCTGGGGTTTTGCTGTAGAAACTGTTCGCTTATAACATCAGAAGAACTTTAAAGAACTTTAGTGTATTTTAGTGGTTTGCTGTTTGGGTTTTTACTTTTTGGACATGTTTGGGAACTGATGTGAGATAACAAATGTAATAATATTAGCATAAGTAACAGTATTATAGTAACGTAATATAAAACTTTAAAACCATTTTGCTTTCTTAATCGAGAACATTTAGTTGCACCTGCGTTATGAAGTCACTAGAGGGTGCTAATTGCGTTTCTCACGATGAACACTCAGCATTTCTAGTGTCGCGGTTAACAAACGGTCACCTGCAGCCAGTTCATCTCACCTGCTTCTCTTTTTAAAAGTTTATTTATCAAACTTTTCCCGTTAACGCTCTTTTATACACCTGGCTGTCGAGTTTACTCATTAAGATGTTTCTGGCTTAAATATGGAAAATAATCAATCTTTAAAACTGTATATTCATTAACCATTATATTTATAATCTGTGCTCGCACTTTGTTTACATCTTTAAGAATCTAAATGTACATTTAAAGGTTTTTAAACTTCGCTTTGGTTGTCGGGACGATGTGTCCATTTTTTGTTCAATGTGATAGGAACCGTTTTTCTTTTTAACTTTGTTAGAAACGTTTCAAATGATTTGGCTGTGAAAAGGTTTTATTGGAACGTTCCTTCGATGTTGGACCAGAAACTGACATTTATTTTGTCCAATTTCGTTTCAGACTATTACAGGACTTGTCTGAGGAAGATGCGCCACTACAGAGTCACAATCGAGTCACAAAGCTAAGTTATATTTCTGCAATTATGGCTAATATTTTTGATTAATCAGTTATTGATGGTCTTTTACACACAGTATTGTTCCTGATCTGGGGTTTAATTTGCACCTCACTGTTTGATCTTCCATGTTGAGGCTCCAACATCTCATTGGTTGTGACTGTTTAAACTGAGACTTTCCGGCTTGTGTGTTTGTGTCTGTTAAATTGTGTTTATTTTCTTGTTTGTGCGCTTGCTCTGTGGGGCCTGTGCATGAGTTGGGGTAGATATTGTCTAGTCTTGTTTGTGTGTCTTCTCGTGTTTGTGCGCTTGCTCTGTGGGGCCTGTGCATGAGTTCGGGTAGATATTGTCTTGTTTGTGTGTCTTCTCGTGTTTGTGCGCTTGCTCTGTGGGGCCTGTGCATGAGCGCGGGTAGATTTTGTGTGTCTTGTGTGTCTTCTCGTGTTTGTGCGCTTGCTCTGTGGGGCCTGTGCATGAGTTCGGGTAGATATTGTCTAGTCTTGTTGGTGTTTCTTCTCTTGTTTGTGCGCTTGATCTGTGGGCTTGTTTGTGTAGATATTGTCTGGTCTTGTTTTGCTTGTGTGTATTTAGAATCTTTGTTATGATACTGTGTGTGACACTCCATTCTTAACTGAGGTCAATGTGAATGTTTTTATATAAAATGCCTTTGTTGCATTTGTGCTTTGAAATTAATTATTTCTCTACATCCAGGAAGTTTTCAGACAAGTACAGGAGTTTCCAGAGACGACTGGTGGATGCTGGGTAAGCAGTGTGACGCTGATCTGTGTGAGATCAACACGATTGTGTGTTTGTGAATAAAATTGTAACAAACTGTAATCATAAATGTACTTGTTATTTTGTTAATAGCTTTTCTCCTCAGCTTTGTTCCTGTGCCTCTTGGCTTCAGGTCATTTGTTCTGTCCCCCACTTTTTGGACTTTGTGTATCTGTGTGTGCACTGATTTTCAATGTTTGAGTTTTATATTTATTATTCTGCCTTGGGCCGGGTTGTTGACTTTTTATTCATGTAGGTTAAACTGTCTAAAGCCAAATTAAAAACGGTTCAACAAAACATGTAATCATGTTGATGGTGGTGGTGCTTTTTATGCTGTTGATGCTTTTGGTGGTGATGCTGTTTGTTCATTGTTCTTATTTGAACCCTTTAGTGACCAAGTGCGGTCCTTTATTCTTTCTCTAGGTGATTCTGGTTATTTAATTTCTACGTCTACGTCTGTCCATGTAGACCTTAATTTTGTTTGGGTTGGCACAAAGTCTCGCCACACCTCCGGGCCAGCTGACGCAAAGTCCCTGACCGCCCCTCTTCCCTGTATTATTACATGCATGTAATCATTTTTAATAATCACCAGGTGGAGGTAGTAGGGATGTAGATGTAGTAACATTTTAGCAATCACCAGGTCCCAGTAATAAAGTGACCTGTGTGCAATAATATTGCGTAACCACCAGGTGGCAGTAATAGTGATGTAGATGCAAGCACCTGGTTGCTGAAATATAGTGATGTAGCTGTATTAATGTTTCACAACCACCAGGTGGCAGTAATACAGTGATGAAGACGTAATAATATTGAGTAACCAGCAGGTGGCAGTAATACACTGATGCAGATGTAGTAATATTTAGCAACCACCAGGTGACAGTAATAGACATCTAATTGGAATAATAATTAATAACACCAGAAGGCAGTAATATACTCATGTAGATGTAATAATATTTAGCAACCACAAGGTGGCAGTAATTCAGTGATGTAGATGTAATAATGTTTCATTACCACCAGGTGGCAGTAATAGTGATGTAGATGTAATAATGTTTCATTACCACCAGGTGGCAGTAATAAAGTGATGTAGCTGTAGTAATATTTAGCAACCACCAGGTGACTGTAATAGTCATCTAAATGTAATAATAATTATTAACACCAGATGGCAGTAATACACTCATGTAGATGTAATAATATAAAAGATTTATTGACCAGTTATTGTTGCTTAGACATGAACCATGATAGGAGAATTCAAATGGCAGCATCAAACATTCTAATCTAATGACCAATGTCATGTAAAGGGCTCAAAGAAGAGTTTTGGACTAAATCTAAGGATGCAAAATTAATTACAACATTATGTGAACATTTTCACGTAAAAACCCATTTTGAAGTTACATGAATTGATTGTCCAAAATAGCAACTCTGTACCAAACATGGTGAATAGTTGTAGAAAGAAAACTGTAATTACCCACAAGAAACTATTTTAGAACTATTTGTTTTATTTGTTAACATTAAACAATGACAAAAAAATCCACAGGCATGAGCCACCTTTGTAATCAAGTAATATGAGCTGAAATAAATAAATAAAATAAAAGATTTGAGGGCCGCTTTCAAACAGGATGTTTGACCATCATTCTAGGATCGTGATCTGAAAGGGATACAAAAAAAAAAGAAAGTGAATAGCCCAGACCTAATTTTATCCTCATTCTAAAAGTAGTACAAGTATAGAAAAAAAAACCGTGCTTCTGATTGTCTGAACATTTATTTCCAGAATACCCGCTCGGAGAGCCGTCTCTCTTGCTGGTCGAAATAAACTCTGCCGGTTCCTGAAAAACAGAAGTTTAAGACGAGTGTAAATCCAGCTACAAAACCAGTGCACATCTTATGGATCCACTACTGGAACCCCCTGAAGAACAAGATCAGAAGTTCTCTTACCGGTGGGGTAATCCTGCTGGTCTGTGTCCAGCTCTGCATGGAAGAACGTGCCAAATTGCTCCTCCATTTGCAGGAGCAGGTCTCTGGCACACAGCCTCCCATGCAGACCAAGGACACGGACAGAGAAAGTCTTGCCCACACGGAACCCTGGTTTAGAGGAGGCGCAGTCCGCCACCACCCAGGGACAGACCTTCACCTGTAAGATGGAGACATGGATCAGTATTCATGCTGTCCAATCGGTCAACCTGTCTACCATTTAAATAATGTATTTAAAGAGACCCTGTAAAGCGACCACAGTCCGGCAATCATCATTAGACACTTCCAAGCACTGATGTAAAGCACCAGTTCTGTTACTGCACTGAGCAGCATCTACAAACCACACTGTAACACACCAATCAAAGATCCAAACTCAATACTTCATTTTCCCCAGAGTGATGTTCTACTCACCAGATTTCACTGTGACAGTTTTTGAAAATAGATTCCACAGTTTAATATATTTGTTTAGGAATGTTGCAAGAGCTAATAAATTGCACTACGCGCACGTTCTGGATCACGTAACGTGCAAATGACATTCCACTGCTTTCCGTATTTTGTGTGGTGCGTTTTAATTTTTAACAACGAATGTACATGCAATTTATTATGCTTATTATTATGATTGCTTAAATATGACAATATGAACATAATTTGGACTGCGTTCTCTGATGGCAGCGACAGAACTTTTGGTAAAAGAACGTCCGTTATAAACACTTAAGGACTTTAATTCTAGCGACAGC
>JAOUQU010118769.1:0-15507 GCA_028566735.1 Ammoglanis amapaensis
CTGACCTGCAATGAAGTAGTAAACCACAGCATTGGATCCTTCATCTGCATCAACTGCTCCTGTAACGTTACCCACCACAGTACCAGGGGACGAGTGTTCGGGCACAGACAGAGACTGAAACAACGGTCCACCTCGCTAAGAAAAGTAAACGCAGACACAAACAACATCAATATCACATCAGTGAAGGTGTAAGGTAAGTCGCTTTGGATAAAAGCATCTGCTAAATGCTGAACATGTAAATGTAGTGGTGAAAGGGAGGGTTGAAATGGAGTGAGTGAGTGTTTTAAGTATTAACGCAGTAACATGAAATGATGTCGTCGGTCAAACTGTAATTTAAAATAAAGTAATAGTATACAATACTCTATTTCATCAAATGAGACACTAAATATTTTTAGATGCTTGTATAGACATGTTTAGCAAAGACAAGAAGAACAGCAACTTCAGATATTTCACATCAACCTTCAGTCCTTATTACAAATACTACTTTCGATTCAGTTCAGCCTATACAGACATGACATGCGTTATATATTATATATAAATAATCCGTCATCTACTGCTGCTTTTGTGAGGGGAGTCATACTCACCGGTGGTTTGAGGAAGACGGGCTCATTGTCGTCAATATCAGACAGAGCAACCTGCAGCGGCTGTGTCGTCTCATACGGTACAGGCTGTCCCAGGTCGTACGCTACGACAATCAGCTACACAAAAAAAAGACTCATTATTATGGTCATGTGTACATGTTCAAGTGCACCCATTCCACCCATTTGCATTTTGAGATGCATCAAAACATTAGTCAGTGGCCATGCTGAACTCACGCTGTACAGTGCTTGCTTCTCTCTGTCCAGTTTGACAGCTGTAGTAATGACACCAGTAAGAGCATCAATACGGAAATTCTCCCAGTCTCTGTTCCCAGCACCGGTCTGCAGGAAACTGTAGCGTACCTCGCCGTTCACACCCTCATCCTCATCCGTCGCAAAGACTTCGTACACCAAAAGGCCTGGAGGCTGCTCCTGAGAGATGGAAACAGTGATTTTAATCAACTGTACTGTAAATTAGCAACCGGTATGAACCGGTACGAAACAACATGACTAAGAGAAAAGAACCTGTTCACATACAATTAACTAACATAGTGGCTTAATTTTTTTTAAAATAAGATTTATAAGATGCTTTATCATCCACCGGTGTTCTATGTGCAACGGTTTTAATACTTCATAAGTATTATAATAATAGTAATAGTATTAGCATAGTAGTTAGCACTGTCACATCCCATCAAGGGTAACATTATCTGGGGCTTTCTGTCAGGAGTTTGCATGTTCTCAGTCTACCGGCGTAGGTTTCCGCAGAGTAATTAAGTACAATCCAAAGAAATTGTCCTATGTTTGCGTGCACTGTGTGTTTGTGCGTGTTTGGCCCTGTATCCTGAAACAGACTAGCAGCCTGTTTTAAGTTGCTAAGTTTTAACTGTATTCAGCCAGTGTATGTTCCAGCGTGACCCTAAATAATATTAAGTTGTAATAAAATTAGATAATAGATGAATTGATGATGGATAACTAGATAATGGATGGATAAGAGATGACCAGATAATACGTGGATGATCGCTTTGTCAATAAAGGGAGGAACAGTGGCTTAGTGGTTAGTATTGTTGCATCACAGAAAGAAGTCTCAGACTCGATTACCGGGTAGACCTGGGGAATTCTGTACAAAGTTTATATGTCACCATGTCTGTGTAAGTTTCCTCCGGATGCTCTGGTCTAAAAACATGCAGGTAAGGCAAACTGACGATACAAAATTGTCCATGACTGTGTTTGATGTGACATGTGTATCGGTTAAACTTGTGTTATGAGTGAGTTTTCTGTCACAAATATGAGTGTAAAAAATTATGCTGAAAGCTCAATAAATAAATAAAATATAGTCAGTAGCAGATCTGAAACTAGAACTACAAAACCTGACATCTTAGGCAGGGTGGACTTGTGTGTTTCAGCACTGTGCTACTTGTCTTTTTACCGTGATTTATGTTTTTATTTGTTGACCAACTCTTAAACTCTTAATCCTAAAACACCATTTCTTACATTCTAATTTTGATTTTCCTTCCTTTTCTAAACAGTGACTTCAAGGATTTGAACAGGCGTGCACTAGCATGTCAGGGTTGTCCACCTGATCTATAGATTTCCTATTTACCATGGCTCATTGTCAATCCATTATAAGTGAAGACATATAGACAATTAAAAACAAGTCTTTGCACGTTCTAGTATGCGGAAGACTGTGAGACGTGCAAGCCAGATCAAGTGTAGCCGGCACAGCAATATCAAAAATATCAGCTGCTTACATGTCCAGAAAATTTAAAATGTAAATATTATAACTTAATTAAAAGTTTTGTAATTCAAACTATGACATAAATTTATTTGTTACATCTCGCTTTGACCGTGTTTGAAAATTCTAACCCAATCTGTGCAGTAAGCCCAAACATGCATTTACATGCACTAGGGGGCAGCAGTGAGCAAACATGCCCAGCACATTGAGCAGACCTAGCCACGACAGCCGGGGAGCAGTTAGGGGTTAGGTGTCTCACTCAAGGGCACTTCAGTTGACTCCCGAAATCACGGCCAGCCAGTTTAGTAGGTAGCACTTTTGCCTCCCACCAAAAAGGTTCTGGATTTGGATGCCCAAAATAGTGTATTACAGGTCATTTATGTGCTGGGTTGGCATGTTCTCCCCATGTATGTGTGGGATTACTCTGAGTAAGAGCCTCTTTACATTTGAAGAGCTTCATTCACAGAAAGTGATGTAATTTACTTGTATTACATGCTCACCTCCAGAATGTGCATGATAGTACCATTGGCAGGTCTAACAAAGACAGGTCTGTTGTCATTAACGTCAATGACATTGATTTGAAGCAGTGTGGTGCCCCAGAGAGGAGGCTTGCCGTGATCCGTGGCTATTATAGTCAGATTAAACCTCTCGAAGCTGTGCAGCAAGCGCAAAGAGTGGATCAAACCGGTGTTTGGATCCAAAGAGAAAGCATCTAGGATTATAACAGAAGGATATGTTATCTGTTATTTAAAAGATGATTAGCAATAATATTTTGTAATGAAAAGTGGTGACCATCAAATGTGCAGAAAATGAAAAAAATATTTCTTAATCAGGACATAATAAATAGGAATAATAATAAGACATCAAATGGATAAATACAAATCAGGGAATCAGAATAAAAAAAAATTACATACAGTTGCAATGAGAAATATTCAACCTCCGAATTCTTCAATTAAAGTTTTTTTTTGTTCTGTGTTGATACATAAAACCAACACAGTAAATGTATGGAATAGTATTTGTGTGTAACCCAGCATGGCACTCCTGAGTGAAACACCCTTTATATTATATTATATAATATATAAGTGATTATCTTAACGACAAGCTAAAAAAACCAGACCATGCCTAATTTAATACAAAATATATCCACATTACAAAATAAGTTGAAAATGTCCTCCACCAACGTCCACACACAATTGAAAGTGCTGAACTAGGTTTTTGATGGTTTAAAGGGAAAGAACCTTCCCCTTTCTAATTCCTATTTAATTCCAGTAGTTCCTCACAATAAACACTCTATGGTATGATGGTCTGCTCATCGCTTTACACATAATGACGACAAGCTGAAACACGTGATGGAAACTTAGAGCTATCCTGCCTGCTATGTGTTACATCATGTTGTTACATTCACATGTTGCAGAGTTTTTAAAAGTGGTACACCAGAGTGAAACACCCTGTATATTCTCATCTATATATTGCAGTTTTCAAAGCTTTTTGTGAATTGAATTGCATAATACAGTAGCCTAATGTTGAGCTGAAAAATAATAAAGCAGTTGTGATGCCTTATGTGTCACCTGTGATAACTACAAAAACCTCACCCATGAAGGTATTCAAGGTGAGATGCAAGCATGGAGCAGACAAATTGAGCTTTCACAAAAACTGAGAGAGGAGATTATTTTATCACATCTAAAAGGTCTTGGGTATAAAAAAGATTTCCAAAACATTTACCATTGCAAGAGACACCACGGGGGGCACTATAAGAAAATGTATTTAATTAATGTATAGAACAGTAGCAAACCTGCCGGGCCATTCAGCAATTTAATAAAGACAATTCAGAAAAACCCAAATATGTGTGCACATTCAGGATGGCCTGATGAAGGCTGGTACACGTTTCAGTGGCAAATCATTAGACGTTCCACCGAGAAAATGATTCCAAGCACACATTGAAGTCAACCAAAGCCTGGTTAAGAAAATGATCCTGGTACATCTGGGAATGGGAGTCTCTAGATTTAAATCCAATTGAAAATTTTTGGTGGTATTTAAAGAAGGTAGTAGCAGCATGAAAAGCATCAAACATCACTGATCTCAAGGAATCCAACTGAGAGGTATTTAACTTGTCAGCTGGGGTTCAATAATAGTGTGTTAAAATATTTCACTCAAATTTTTCATCAAACTTAAATCAACTTTTGTTAAAAAAAATAACATTTTTAATAAAAAATAACATATGTAGAATACCTCTACATATGTATCAATAAATAAATAAAAGTAAAGGTTTTTGTAATTTACTGTCTTTCATTCAAATCTCTATAATGTTTTTTGAGATGCAAAGGTGGTGAATATTTCATTGCAACTGTAAATATGTTAATATTGTATGCATTTATAAATAAGTACATTTTAAACTATATATGCAAGTAATAATTGGCCAGCGACAAGTAAGTAAACAAACAAAACAGGAAAGCAATGATTGTGGTTTTTAATCTTGAACACATTGGTTGTTTGGCCACTAACCTGCCCCAGGTCCCTGTAAGCTGTAAGTGAGGAGGGCATTCTCCCCCTCGTCTAGGTCTGTAGCGGTCAGAGTAATCACAGATGTCCCACTCGGCTTGTTCTCGAACACAGTGGTGCTGAACACTTTCTCAGAAAAGCGTGGCCGGAAATCATTCATGTCTAGGACTGTGACCAAAACCTTATACAGAAATTAGATTTTAAAAAAAGTTTCTCACATTCTTTAAAATAATCTATGATTTCTTCTAAGATGCTGAGGTTCTGAGGGATAAACTACCTGAACTGAATTTTCTCGTCGGTTGTTGGGGTTCCCACTAGGATTGTCCCTGGCCACAGCCGTTAGTGTGTAACGGTCTTTAGTCTCTCGGTCAAGTGGAGACAGAATGTAAATGTCACCCTATAAGAAAAACGACAAACAAAAAAAGCAATATATTGATAACTATGTCATGTTTTATTTGTATTTAGTATTTTTAGTATTTAGCATTTAGTATTGAGAAATATTTTAAGTAAGTCTAAGTAATTGAGGTTTAAAGGCCCAGCAGCTATCATTGACTTTCCAAATAATAGTAAAATACGTTACTTCATTTTTTGAATAAGTTTGAATAACTTTTTGAGCGCAGCTCATGCATTATGTGTATACTTGAGCTCATTTAGTCAACAAAGTGATCCTAAGCTAAAGACTAGACGTTAAATGAAAAGGTCTGAAATTCCACTTCATCCCATTTTTTTAAATGGAGTAAAAGTTCAAGTGGAGTTCTGAATTTTATTATGAGTCATGTTCATTTATGGACCTGGCTTTGTGCTTGGGGCACTGTCATGGCGACAGGACAGGGTCTTTATAAGAAAATTCATTGTTCAATTAGACGAAGAAATTAATGTAATAAAATACAGTATAATACTACTGGTTCAATCTGTACCGCATTGAACAACTGAATAACAGTGCATTTAAATAGATCAATATATAACTTACAGCTTGTACAAACACACACTAACACACACTGACCGTCGAAGGTGTGATTCCAAACTTGCCCTCTCCATCGACCAGTCCATACTCAATAACAGCAAAGAGTCCAGAGTCTGCATCTGCAGCATTTACTTGTACGATGATGGTACCCAAAGCTATGTTTTCAAATACTTGTTTCTGCACATGAACAGACACATTTACATCAAGCGATGACCCCACAAATCCAAAACAATTGCTATATCACCAAAAACATCTGGTGTTAACATCTGACCATGAGCATTGTAAACATATATAGTACTCTAGTGTCCTTTCACAAAGACATTGCAGTCAGACGAATTAAAGCACCTATTGGAGATATCAATGTGTTAGAGTCCGTTTGTCTTGCGATGAACTTGCAACCTATTTATGGTGTTTTCTACCCTTCTCCAAGTGGATTCAGATCCACCACGAGCCTTAATAAAATTTTAACGTTGAAACAGTGTTGAATAAATTCTAATATGCTATTATACTGTACAGTTGTGGAACATGGCCGATGCTACTGTACCTGGTATGAGGGCTGTCTGAAAATAGGATTGTTATCATTGACGTCGACAATGCGTAGATAAACCGGAAGTTCAGAGCTGAGTGGTGGGTTGCCTCGATCCTGAACACGTACTGTAAAGTTCATCCACTGAACCTCCTCGTAGTCCACTGTACGGTTGGCAATAATCTTACCTGCGGAGAGCAGCAAGTTACAGTACAATTTCGAATGGAACAAAATTTATAATACTTTATTTGTATACAAGTGTGTAAGTGTATACAACTAATTTGCATTTGTCTCAGATGATTTACCTATTTTGGTACACAGAGTAATGTGTGTGAATAAAATACATTATAACTCAGCGTCTTATTAGACTCGTCTGTACTGAAGCAGCTAATTATATATAAACATTAATGTGCGTTTACACACTTGGGAATTATTCCTCCACGTTTAACCCAATCTGTGCAATGAAACACAGATTTACATAAAATAGTAAACAAACAGTAGGGGCAGTAGTGAGCACACATGCTTGGTGTGATGGGAGCAGGTAAAGAATAAAGAATCGAGCCTGCAACCTTGTGATCACAAGCCTAGTTCTCTAACCACCAAGTTATTACTGCTCCAAATACACACTCACATCAGCCCACTAGAAATTTGAACATACCCACAGTGCATGACTTCTTTTTTGTGTTTTATTTCTATAAACATATTTTTATTGTGGTTTAATATTGTAATATTGTGATCTGTAAAATTTGTGTCCAGGATCAACTTCAAATTCCTGTCCCTGTTTTCCAGACACTTGAAGGACTTGGCTCTTCTTTTTTTCTCTAGTCCTACAATACCTGTACATGGCTCAGATCTGGAGCTTCAGGCTATTTGGCTTGTTCTTCTTTGAGCTACAAAAACATCTGTAAGATAATATCTTGCTGTTTTGAGTTTCCTCTCTCTTTTGTCATGCTAGTGAACACTCCCCATTGGCTTCCTTACTTTCCCAGAAGTCTGAAGACTAGAATAATGGCTAGGTACATTTGAATCTTTCTATTCTTTTTTTTAAATTAACTAATTAGCACTATTAGTTGGCCAATTTCACAGAATAGACCACTTGATATAAGCTGCACGAGACTGTTTTCATCTACTTGTGTAGGTGTTACGTTTTTACCAGTAGATGGGTCTTCCAGTCTGACGTAACCCCCTCGGGGTAGATTTAACAGCTCATAAAAGATCAGACCATTAGGACCTTTGTCCGGATCCACTGCGGAAACCGAAAGTAATGTGGTTCCAGGCTGGGCACCCTCCAGTATACTCTCAGAGAAATTGGTGACGCCAAATGGGCGGAAACGAGGAGCATTATCGTTCACATCCAGCACGCTAATGGTCAATCTGGCTGTCAGGAGAGGAGAATAAAAGCGGGATGAAGAAGTTCAAGTGGAGGTTAGATACAAAGGGAAAAAGAGCAGAAATGATAGATGACCTAGTGTTGATACTTACCATTAGGAACACTGACTGACATATCAATAATGTCACTAGCATTGTCATGAACTGAGACTATGATCTCAAAAGTAGCCACCAGCTCCCTGTTCAAAGGGTTTCGTACAAATACAGCACCTACAGATAACGACAGAAGCAAAATCTGTAATGTTTTAATCCATAAGTAAAGAAAACTCACAGATAATGCATCTTGCTAGAATTGCTAGACCCACAACCAATGTCCTTCAGACTCTTCTCTATTGCTGGCCTCCATGTTTTAACCTCGACGGTCATTTAATAAGACACTTATGGTATGGAAACTAAAGCATATATGTCCCTGATTGTCAATACTATAAAAAAATCAATAAGTCTCAGATTTGGTGTTGACATACTCCAGACTAAGCAATAATATTTAACCTCCCTGACTGCTGAATGTTTTTACCGTATCATTCTCTCTCACCTGTGTGAAAGTCAATCCCGAATGAATCCTGGAGTCCCCTCACCGGATTATTCCCATCATCTTTAGCTTCCACAGAGATGATATAGTACTCTAATCGTGGTCGGAGATCAGGATCTTCAGCAGCCAGCGTGGCCACGACTACTCCGGGTGGCGTAGATTCATTAACGCTGATCGTTTGCACCGGCTGAAGGAAGCGAGGCCGAGAGTCATTGACATCATCCAGCTCGACCGTCAGCGTGGCCGTACCCGAGAGCGAGGGCGTACCCCGGTCCGTGGCTACCACAACCATCCGATACGAGCTGCGTTCCTCACGATCGAGGGTGGAATTGCCGACAAGTACAGCGCCAGAGACGGCATCAACCAAAAAGCGATCCTGAGCGCCACTTTCCAAACGGTACTGGAGCCAGCTGTTGGAGCCAGCATCCGCATCAGTGGCCATAAGCTGGGTCACTACCACACCTAAGGGAAACGCAACAGTTAAAGGTGACCAATTCTAAATAGTCATCACATTCTGACCTAATCTTGAAAGTTTTAGAGCAGGAACATGAGTTCTGAAGATCTGGGTTTGACTTGGGCCCTGTTTCTCTCATTGTGTTAATGGTTCTGCTTCACAAAAAAGTGTTAAACTATGTCTTATATGTTGTGTTTGAGGTAGTCAATTGGTCTTTCCTACTCAAAAAAGTTGTTCTGAGATTTTTATTATTCTGTGACACATTATCATTCTCTTGCATGATTAAATAACCCTTACATACTCTGATGCTATGTATAATGTCGAAATGTGAAATGTCATTCTTTTCGTGGTAAGGGTAGCATTACATTTCTGTCTGACCTATAGAAAACATTAAATCCTTATTTGGTAATGTAGAACTCTGTTTTAACACTTTCTCTCACCTGTGAGGCTGTTTTCTGGGAGGCGTATGGTAAAACTGGAGGGACTGAACACTGGAGGATTGTCATTCTTGTCAAGGATGGTGATGGTCAAAGGTACACTGCTGTTCAGCTTACCGACATCCTCACTCACCAGAAACAACTCCACACGGGGATCAGAGAAGGCTTCATGATCCAGCACTGCCCCATCACGCACTGATACAATAGCTAATAATGACAAAAAAAACTTTAATGATGAATTAGTGGCAAAAAACATATTTTAAATTGGGGAATTCGGGCTCTCTGTGTTAGTGTGTTGGCAGAAAAACTCTCTGTACCACATGGGCACCTGACTCCAGTCAGGGTTCTGGATATTTTGTTAGATTTTTTCTTGTAACTATGTTTGCAGAAGCAGTCTAAATGAATTTTCGTGTTATTTCTGATGCAAAAACAAGCACGAAAAGGATTCAATATTTGTTTATTTGTCATATCTTGTTGTTGGTGGAGTTATTAGTTCCTTTCGTACCTGGTAGGACATCGGGCAGCTTTCACTGTTTCATAGTTAGTGTGTTTTTAAGGAATAACTACTTCCATTTCCAACTCAGCTAACCAGCAGGGTTGAGATTTGAACCAAGGAGTTCAGACTCACAACGCTACTGTGCAGCAGAAAATCCCACTACTCCACTTACAGAAACAATAAAATAATTTTCATGTAGCTTAATGTATGTTGGAAATCTGTAAGAAGAGCCCAGGATCAGCCAATCCAAAATAGCAACAACGCAGAGAGGTTAAAGTGCACTGGACTTCCACTGTCTCGATATGAGATATTAAAGCAGTTATTATGAATATTTAGGAATTTCACCTGTGGTGGAATTGATGTCAAATAGATTAGCCCTGGGTCCAGTTAGACCATACTTGACCACTGCATTAGATCCGATGTCTCTATCCACAGCTATGATTGGTCCATTCATGATTGACACAGTGGTTCCTGGAAAAGAAGAAGAAATTAGGAAAATAGTTACCAAACAGGCAAGGTTACATGGATTTGTTATTCATGCTAAAGTTTTCAGTTCATGCAAAATGGTTTGTATTGCTTCTTGAGAATATACCACTGACGAAGGACGTCAATAACACTGATTATCTCCCCATTGCGGCACCTTTTAGCGAGCAGGTAAACAGTCTATCTTCAAACATGATACGCTAGAAGCAGTGAATGAACCAAAGACGTGACTTCAAGGCCAAATTGTTGTTTTAGACAAACGTGATTTCTAAAACTTAAGTTTGTGGAGTGTTTATGGTCCTGGCCCAAGCAGGTTGACACAAGCAGGTTGATCCAACAGACAAGCTCAAAGACTCTAAAGACTGTTGACGAGGAGAGGAAGTTTATTCTGATTCTAATAGAGAAGAATCAGAAAATATTGTGCAATACCATCGTGGGGCTATTTTGTAAGCACAAGATGGGCCAACATTGTATTAGTAAGGTGGTCATTATGTTATATAGTTTCCTTGTACATATCCATCACTTTATATACTGTAAAGGCGTCTACACGAAAACGATAAAAATGTCAAATTTTTGTAAGTCCAAAGTACAATTTGTAGGTTATACAGCAAGTTTGCTGCCTTGTCAACAAAAATGAATTATGAAACACGGACATGGATTTTTAAAGTATCCAAAGTAATTTAACAGCAGGGAAATTCCCTTTTCTAAATGCCTTTAAGTATTAAATGCAACCAAATTCTAGGTAAATAAAGCTGACCATAGAAACTAGAACTGA
Organism: Ammoglanis amapaensis; assembly: GCA_028566735.1. Lineage (NCBI taxonomy): Eukaryota > Metazoa > Chordata > Actinopteri > Siluriformes > Trichomycteridae > Ammoglanis > Ammoglanis amapaensis. Next base: position 10,863 of record JAOUQU010118769.1, read on the forward strand.
AAGCACAGCTAAAGAGGAATTTATTTATGTGCTGGACTGACAAACCTACATTCTCTGAAACAGACATTTACGTTACATAGGTTTGTGCTTAACATCGTCACTTCACAGCAATGTTTGATTCCTGGGTGATCTTGTGCTTTTTGTGTGGAGTTTGTACGTTCTCCCCTTGTCTGTGTGGGTTTCCTACCACAGTCCAAATGATACATTAAATCCCATATACATACATTTGCTCCCCTATCCTCGTCTATAAGCCCTAATACAGTTATCAGAAAATAAGCTCAATAGCATGATGTTTCTGCTTCCATTTTCATTGTGATTATGCTTTATCACTTTAAAATCCAACCATTAATCCATCATCTTGTTTTACGATGGCTTAATCCTTATTTAGGACCATGGTGGGACTAACACTGGGCGAATGAAACACCTGAACAGGTTGCAGTCCATTGCAGGGTAGAGAGACAATAACACACACAGGACAATTTTAGTTGCTCCAAATAATAACCTGACTGTATCTTAAGACTGTGGAAACTGGAGTACCTGGAGGAAACCCACACAGGCACAAAAAAAGTCTTTAAAATCATTGTGGTACAATTGACTGTTAAATCTTAGCTGAGTTTAGTGGTCAGTTCTTAGTTCTTTTTTTTTTGGTTTTAATTAGTTTGAAAACAAAGTGGATTTGTGCATGTTAATGCATTAAATACTATAAAATAAAAACATGTTTTGTACTATTTTCTTAACTGACACTCACTGACACGCAATTCAACTTTATTTTTACTTTCGACAGATACCTACCTGTAGGGGAATTTTCACTAATCGTTCCCCTGTAGCTGGAGGAAAGGAAGTAAGGAGGATTATCATTTACATCCAGAATGGTGACCACCAGCACATCCGAGTCCTGCAGAAGGACAGTTAAATGAAATATGCTTTTCATACTGAGGAAGGCTTTAATGATTAATAAACAGTGAAATGTTCAGAAATGCAAAGCGAGTGGGTGAAATGCTAACAATTTGTGCAGTAAATTCAATATTTAATCGATCTTGGATGGTTATTGATGGAAGAAATAAACACTAGTCCCAAATATTCTGGGGGGCAGTCATGGCTTGGCGGTTAGAGAACGAGGCTTGTGATCGGAAGGCTGCCAGTTTAATTATTATAGTCAACACGTCACGACTGAAGTGCTCTTGTTTAGGGCATCTAACCCCTAACTGCTCGCCGGGCGCCGTAGATAGGGTATCACATGTGATGTGGCAGTTGTGCTCACTGCTTCCCCCTAGTATGTGTTTACTAGTGTGTGTTTCACTGCTCAGATAGGTTTAAATGCAGAGGAATAATAAAGCACAGTCCTTAAATTCTGACTTCTAAAAAATTCTATATTTCATTATCAACATATTTTCAAAAGTATCAAACCCATTATATGTGAATCCTGACCATTTTCTAGACCGAAGTTTACATGCAATGACCTAGTGAAATGTACAAATATGTATTACCGTCCAACAAGCTGAACTTACAAATAATTCATAATAGTACTTTGTTCTTTAATCTGAGTTCTTTAATCTGATAATATATCAGTACTGTGGACTCCATTGACCAGCCTGCAGTCCGGAGCTGTCACTCATTAAATTTGTGGTATATTATCAATATAACACATGTATTTAAAGTTAAAATAGGTCCTGTTTGTTATACGGCAAGATACATTTATAACCCACACTGCACAACTTTTTTGATAAACCTTTGATTATAAAGCTGTAATGCTATAAGATGAAGATGTACAGTAGTTACCCGTCGGGCGATGCGTGGATTCTCTGGATTGTCCTTGACTGTAATAGTCAGTGTGTACTCAGAGATTCTTTCCCGATCCAATGGCCTGTTTACTTGAACCACTCCTGACTGAGAAAAACAGAAGGAAGCTAAACAATGACATTTCTATCTCAAGAGAAGCTTTTAAACTGATTCAAAAATGTGTAGAAATTTAATGTTCAACCAAAAATAGCGATTAGCGATCAGAATATGATTCTGGTACGAAGATGTTCACAAAATGTGGGGCAACGGATCTTTTTAAGAACACAACAGTGGTTCCTCAACAGAATCTGTTTACAATTCAAACCCATAAATGTTCGAATGATAGCCTGAAACCGTGCCCAATAGGCTATCACTGATCCATATATAATATAGGACAGTGTAGCCTAGTTGGTTGGGTGGAGCGTTGGGTTATGAACCCAAAAGTTGGGGGGTTCAAATCCAGGCTCTGCTACACAGCCACTGTTGGGTCCTTGAGTAAGACCCTTAACCCTGTCTGCTCCAGGGGTGCCATACGTTGGCTGACCCTGCGCTCTGACCCCAACTTCCAGACAAGTTGGGATATGAGAAGAGAAACATTTTGTTGTACTGCACATCTGTACATGTGTAATGACAAATACTATTTAAATTTGAATTTATGAATTTTAATTTCATTGTGTTGCCAATTTACATCTAAATGCAATAATTTAAGTCCATTTGTTTACTTATTTGCAAACTAGTATAATGTGCATATACCAATGCTGATTAAAAACAATCATTTTTGATTTGATTTTGCAAACAAGTAAACAAATGGACTTAAAAAACAATAATAGTGACTCCTAGCACAGTGTCGTAATGGGTATGGGTTGCATTTTCTGGGTTCGATCGCCAGGTAGGGTGGACCGGGTCCTGTCTGTGTGGAGTTTGCATGTTCTCCCCATGTCTGCGTGGGTTTCCTCCCATTGTCCAAAAAACAAGCAGGTGAAACTAAATTGTGAATGATATAAACTAAAAAGCAATGGGCGAGCCATGAATGTGACTTAAAGTTTTAAACGTCACCTTTAAATCTCAAAACAAACAAACAAGCAAACAAACACACAAACAAAATAACAATCTAGCACCATGTGTACATCTTTTAGCGGAACTAGTTTATTACTCCGCGCAGGGCGGAGTGATACATTATACAGCGGGAGCTTTCGCGCCTGACGTCAGGCAAACGGCGACAGAATGTCTGAGTCGATGTATACTAGCGTACTACTTAGTATGTATACTAATGATGTATACAGAGATACGTTCCAGATACTGTGTAGTATGTTAGTATAGTATGTTGTGTAGACTGTCAACCGAGCATAGCACTGTAACGTGTGTGTGTGTGTGTGTGTGTGTGTGTGTGTGTGAGAGAAAGACAAACTCAGTCAATGAAAAATAGCTTTTATTTTCACAGACAATAAAAATGAATACACTCTTAATTAATTAATCAATTTATTAAGCATTTTAACGTCATGTTTTAAACTCTAGGTAGTATCCATGACAGTAAACGTTCATTCCTTCATCACACAAGTTTCAAACGAGTATACACGAGTCACATCAAACACAGATATAAACAATTTGCTGTGCTCAATTTGAATTACATGCATGTTTTTGGACTGTGGGGAGAAGTGTATGATTACATACAGACATATAGGTATACATATTGTTGTTAGTTGTGATTCAAGGACTAGGCTTGCGATCGGAAAGTTGCTAGTTCGATTCCCAGGTCTTACAAGTCACGATTGATGTGCCCTTGGGCAAGGCGCATAACTAACTTCTCTCCGGGGTGCCGTGGTTGGTGCTGCCCACCGCTTTGGACATGTGTAAAAGTGTTTCACTGCATAGTGGGGTTAAATGTGGAGTATTCATTCCACTTGAGGGAAGTAGTGGGCACACATTCCTTAAGTGGTGGGCAGCCCAATTCATGGTGCTCGAGGGAGCAGTTGTGGGTTCGTTGCCTAACTAAAGGACACCTTAGTAGTGACCTGTGGACTATCAGAATCAAACAAACGACCTTTTGATCACAAGAACAGTTCTCTTATCAAAAGGTCACGGCTACACCAATCGATCTGTGCATCTGCGTAGAGGAACTTCATGTCACATCCTTGAACCTTCATATCCAAGGTGTTACAATGTTTGTCTACATGTCCAAGTGTCCACATACTTCAGCTGCTGTCTACACAATTCGCTGCTGTACTTCAGCTGACGTTAGATTTTGGTTTGAAAAACCATATTCAACCATTGAGTTTGACATCACAGACTAACACATCTTGTTCAGGATCACAGCGAGTATTACAACAGAAGAAGATGAGTCCTACTGAGCAGGTTTACAAGAAAACCAGAAGAAAGAGGAATCAAGTACCCACACGTTTCATTACTTTAGGCTAATAAAGCCCCTACACGTCAACACTGACACAACATTTAAGTGTAAGTTAATCACATAAATTGCCTAGTGTGTAAAACTTAGACTATCAATTAAAATGTTGATCGTTTCAATGTCAACTTCAGCAGCCACACAGCTACTAATGAATCCTTAACACTGCCAGGCCCTTAACCCTGTCTCGTCCAGGGGTGCAGGACCCAGGACTCAGACAGGCTGGTTGTCAAAAATCAACCTACGGTATTGTAGCCACACTGGCCCTTTTAGGATCGGTTTGACACCCCTGGTATAGAACATCACTGTCTGTTTCGGGAACAGTACCAAGCAGGACAGACTGGCTCTATAGAGGGTAGTGCGTTCAGCTGAACAAATTCATCATTCGGACCGAGCTACCTGACCTGCAGTCCATCTACAAGAAACGGTGCTGCTCACGAGCCAAGAAGATAATAAAGGACACTA
>JAOUQU010118875.1:0-15501 GCA_028566735.1 Ammoglanis amapaensis
TGTGTGTGTGTGTGTGTGTGTGTGTGTGTGTGTGAGAGAGAGAGAGAGAGAGAGAGAGAGAGAGAGAGAGAGAGAGTTGAATGTTAAACAGGTGCCTCTCCTGTCACGAATAATGGCGGGAATTTAAGATGAAGAAAATGGCAGCGGTTAATTATCCGTTATTCTGATAGAGAAACTCGTTTCGGTTTGTAATGGACTGTTGTTGGTTTAAAAGGTGACTGCAGTCTACACTAGAACAACAGAGTGAATATTAAACTGTGTTTCCTGTTTGTTTGGGATTTTAAAGTCGTTTTATTTAAAAAAACAAGCATCCATGACAGGAAATTGTTTTTCATTACATTGATGTTTTCAAATCATTTACATTTTCAATCTGATCCAAAGCAGCTTACAGAAGAACAAACGTTACTAGTACTAGTAAACAGCTATAGTGGTTAGGGTACAAGACTAGGTAAGTCACTAGTAAACTGAAGGTCTCTGGATCAAACGTCACTAATACTGGGTTGCAGCTCTTGTGCCCTTAACAACCAGTTTTAGTCCAGACTTAACCCCCATCTTTCTGACTTTTATATGGAAAGTTCTAAAGGGCATCGATTGGCACCATTTTAGCAACTAAATTGTAAAATAATGGGGCATAATAGACTGTGAGATCTAATTCCAGCTAAACTGGTTGGTTCAGTGTCAGTGATTTTAATTTAGGTTCCAGTATCTAAAATATTTTACTAGAAGCACGACAGTGTTTTATAGAAATTGTAAAATAAAAACCCGACATTTGACTCTTTCACACGCCGCAGAGGCACAAATGGAAGCTGAAAAAGATATATCAAAGTTTAACGTGTTCATGTGGCGCCATCTAGTGGTTATAACATTTATGTTCTTTTACTAACCAGTAAAACACATTACACTTGCAGAAAACATTTTAAAAATATAACCTTTGTAATTCTGTGGATCTGTGTTTTTTTTTTCAATTTCCAGTCATGGGCCAGTTAATCTGTCCATCACTGCACTATTACCACTTTAGTTCTCTTAACTCAACTACATCCATCACAATGTGTGCACTTGTAGTTAAAGTTGTCTCTCCCGGTCGATGTCAGTGCCTTTATGTTTAGGATGTTTTGTTTAATTTTTATCCGATAAAATCTACAATAATGATGTTTCTCACACGTCACTAAAACCAAAGAGTAAACACAAACACAACCTTCATCAACTGGACGCCCTCTAGTGTTGTGGAGGTGAATTACATCAGTATATATGACCTGTCTTGTGTGATGCAGAAGTATAAATGAGTGTTAAGCCTCTGCTAAGGATGTAAACAAAATGTAAACAAATGTCGTGCTTAACTATTTTATTTATTGTACACTGTGTAGCTACGAAGCCATTTAAAGATTAAATGTACCCACGACCCATGTTTAAGGCTGAACTCGCCAGTAAAATGAAGCTGAATTGTGATTTATTGATTATTTACTTCTCATTTGTTCAGTCGGTAAACAAATGATTCGGCTCGAGCTCGTGAGAAACGATCGCAACAGTGACGTCAATCACAAACGCAGCCACAAAAACAGCCTAGCAGCGAGCTCTGATTGGCTGGGTCAGAGCGACATCTGGCAAACGATTGGCCGAGTGGCGACGTCCCCGGTAGCTGATTGGTGGAGAGCTGAGACTGCGCAGTAGAGGACGAGGTACAACAACAATAACGTGGAGCCGATATGAGATCATCTATGTGCCGCTGAGCGGAGATCCGGGGACACAATCAGCGGATAAATGTCACCTCCACACCGCCACACCGCCACGCGGAGCTCTTTATTCATACATGTCGACGTTAGAAAGCAGAATCAAGTCTGTACATTTCAAACTTTGTGATTAGTCACGTGTGCTATTGTTTATTTGGGTGTGTCGGGTGTCATGAACAATCTGCTGAGGAAAAGTGTTTTTAATTCTGAGGAGAGAAATTATCACAGAAACATTCAGTCAAGAACTGGAACTAAAGGACGAGAAAGAATTTTACATCCATTCTACTGGAATTCATCTGCAGGTGAACATCATTCCTGTATTATAACCTTCACTTACTGCAGCTGATTCTTAATACATCTGTTATTAAACATCATTAATACATGCACGACAACATAAATGCACTTAAATACAATGTTCAGTATTTACAGAATATAAAGAGTTTATAACGTGTCAAAGAATTGACATGTAAACAATGTACAGATGTAATAAACGTGTTATAAACAAACTACAGGCTAAATGACAACGTAGTTAATGGATACGTTTATATTAGACGTGTATACACAATATGTTAAAAACTATAATATACAATTTATATGTCATAAATCAGAATAGAGATGTATTATATGATATGTATCGTAAAATAATTCACCTCCACAACACTAGGGGGTGTCTGAGGGTTCTGCGGCATAAACGAAACATCGTGAACATGGAGACGACATCTACACAGAGAGAGACACGACTTTATCTACAAGCATGTGGACTGTATTGATAGTTATAGTGCTCCCCCTTGTGGTTTGCGTCAGTTATACATGTAGTCTCGGAACGCATTGTTATAGTCATGAACCCGACCTCAGACGAATTCATTTGTCCATACAGTTCCAGTTTTGTGATAAACAGTGAGCTGTATTATGGTATTAATATGTTATTATAGTATTATGGTTTTATTATCGTCCAGCTTTAACAATGGCCGAGACGTCACAGAAAGAGACTTTGACTGATGAAGACAAAATAAGATGGTCCATGACAATCAATAACAATGATCATCCAGGTAACAAATTCTAATCGGATTCGACACACATCAGTTTTATCATCTACATCAAGTTTGAAGCTAAATCACCCCGATCATATTTTAGAAGTGGCCGGTCGTGTGCGGCTGTACTCGGAGTCGCAGGTACACACTGTGAGCCGCTGGGAGGATAACGAGGTCCAGGAGGATGAGACCGGAGGAGGTGCTGATGGAACGCCATTCCGTGGTCGCTCCCAATCTGCTCCTGCTGCACTGTGGAAGGCAAAGAAGTACGGACGCCAGCTGAGGAGGATGAGCGATGAATTTGATATCTGGCTGGATAAAGGGGTGAGTTTAGGGACACGACCGTCCCTTTCAACATTAGCTTTGATTATTTTTAAAGAATTTTTGGGTGAAATGAAAGGATGTTTAAAATAAAGTGTTTCTATTGACCTTGAGTGGCGCTGATCTTGTCCTGACCTGAAGAACAGAGAGAGTTATATACTCACAATGAAACAGCACTTAAGATTAAACAAGAACTAAGTAGTGCAGAAAAAGAAAACCTTCATGCTCCGTGGCAACAGTGCTACACAATTAACCACCGTTCTGTGGTTTAACATTTTCCTGCTCCAGACTGGCGACCTGTTCAGATGTTTCATGTATTCACCCCGTGTGTGCCACCAATCTGAAATGAAGTGCTGCTAACATCGGTGCTTGTGAATGTTCTCAGGAGCTGAGGAGAGTGAACAGTCCTGGCAGAACAACTAACCGCGGCTGGTTCTCCTTCCTTTGGACTACCAAAGAAGAAGAGAGGAGAGAATAAAAATAGCACAAAACAAGAAGAAGAAAGTGGAAAAACTGTCATTTCACCCACCAATCAGAACGTAAGAGACTGGTCACCAGTACGGCCTTTTATCAACATACTAAATGAAGCTAATTCTTAGTAGTTTGTAGAAAACATTTTATAAATGAGAAAAAATGATGAAATAATGAAAAAGGTGCTAAAACTTATCTCGGCAATAACTGGAATTAGCATTAAATATGACAATCTGTCAGAATTAAGGGCAAAACTGGACAATCTTTCACATAATGAAAATGAACAATCCTGCTAAATAAGAGATTTGGGTTTTATTTTCGTCTTGAACCCTTTAAATAAATATTAAATACGTGTGATATATGTTTCATGTTCTTTAGTACATAAATATATGTGGATCTTTACATGTGGTTTATTGGAGGTTTGGTGGCACATTGTAAAATATCTTTTAACTCCCCAATCACAATGAAGTGGACTGTGAATGAAGTGGTGATGATGCGGGTCTCATTCGGTCAGGTCTGTCTCAGGGTTGTTCTTTATTTAAACTCTTGTGTATCGGTCATTATATGTTTTAATAAATCAGCAGTAGTAACACTTCATGTACAGATTTTTTTCAGATGTTTTCATACTCTTGTACCAACAGCGCTGGATTTTCACAGCTCGGATTTTAATTGTCTCATATGCAAAAGTACACAAAGTTCCTGCTAAAGCTGCGGTTACACAAATGAGTGCAGATGGAGAACAGAGACGCTACACAAAGCAGTTAAAGAACTGCAGGGCCTTTTTTCTAATCATTTACTTCAAATGTATTTATATTTGTCTATTTCAGAAACTTTCTCCACGTTTATACAGCTTTGCATATGAAATTGTGCTTTTGATGAAATTGTACAATAATTTGTTGGATTTGTATCGTTTTATTTATTATGTGGTCAAGAATAAATTCTGTAAAATTTATGTTTTCTTTATTATTTTTGAACAGATATTCAGATGTATTACTGCCTGGGAAGTAATGATACACCCACGATACCATTCAAGATTAGTTTTATTTATTTCTCTAAACAAACAAAAAACGATTCTATTTCTATTTGTTCAAAATAATGAACACTTCATATTCTGCAGTAGGTTCGAAACTGAATGTTTCATATTTACAGAAACAAGATTCTAATAAATTCTCTGCCAATGTTATTACTGCAGGTGTCTACATACTTTAGTCCATATAGAGTTTTACATTAAACGATGCACGATGAATCTCTTGTACAATACCTTTTATTAGAGTTCAGAGCACAAAGTCTTTGCATTTCCATTTGGCTCAATTTAAAATCAAAGATTTGACTATTCTGGTGAATTCGAAGTGGATTTGATGATCGGGGTATAACCGAGATTCCCTGCTGGACGGCCCACCTCAACAGTACCTGTGCTGAGTTTCGACCACAACTCTCAGCCACGTTATTAACTTCAGGATCTTTCAGGAGTTCAGCCTTCCCTAGAGAAGAATAGGCCTGGAAGTGAACTCCTGCATTTCGACAGACGCCCCTCAGCTCCTCCTGAGAACATTTAGGATGACACTCCATTTGTAGGACGGCTGGTGTAACATGGCAGCTTTCCAGCAGCTCTGTGAGATGCTTTGTGGTGTAATTAGAGACTCCAACAGCCTTGAACTGTCCACTGGCATAAAACTCCTCCATGACAGTCCAACTCTGGGCTCGATTCTGTGCATGAAGCGGATGTGTTGGTTCCAGACCAGCAGTTCCAGGCCAGTGCACCAGATACAGGTCGATATATTCACAACCCAACCGCTCCAGACTTTTTAAGCAACCCTCTTTGGCTCTAGAACCCTGATCTTCTGGCGCCAGCTTGCTGATGAGAAAGACATCTGAACGCACAAGGTTGTATTTTGGCAGCAGTTCTCTGATCACTCGACCCAAAAGAGCTTCATTACCATAAACGGCGGCTGTATCGAATACTCGATATCCAGCATCAAGAGCAGCATTGATGGAACGCCACAATTCATCCCAACTCTTCAGTTTATAAGTACCCAAACCCAACAGAGGAACGTCTGCTCCAGAGTTAAGAGAAGCAGAAGGTACGGGACGTAACATCTAAAGAAACAGCAAATAAATAACATTGACATCTTTACCTCCTCACTCAGCAACTACTTTAAGTATTTCATTTTAAAGCTAAAATAATAATAATAAGTGATATCTAATAAAGGTTCTAAATGTTACCGTACAATTATTAGAGGATTAATAATATTTTACAAAACAATATTGTGTGTTTTATATGGTTCTAAACAAATGTGGCACAATGTCGCCTCACATTAAAAAGTCCCGGGTTCAATTTGTGGTTAAAGCAATCTGGGATCTACTGTGTGGAGTTTAATATGTTCTCCGCGTGTCTGTATAAGTTTCCTCCAGCTACTCTGGTTTCCACCCACAGTCCAAAGTCCATGAAAATGTCTTGTGTGTGTGTGTGTGTTTATGTACATTGCAAGATAATGGTGACCTGTTCAGGTGTTTGGTGTATTCTCCTGGTGTCTCTCCCACCGTGACTCTGAATTGAATTACCTGCTGGTAACACAAAATAATGGATGAATGGATTTATGAATAAATTGAGGGACACCAGGATGTTTTCTGCTCAGGACCCTGATATAAAGGTTCGAACCAGCCTTGCTTATTCTGGACGACTAAATTAAGTTCAATAAACCTCGAAAATGTTTCAATATAAAGTTTTAAAGCTGCTATAAATAAGCAGAAAAGGTTCTAAATAACACAAACCAGGTTCTGGGATCGTTAACAAGCTTCGAACGAGAAGAGTTTTTATCTTACAAAGAGAAACTCTTTAAAGTCAGAATAATTTCTGGATTAACGCGTCTTCAGTGCGTTTATTAAATCATGAATTACGAGATATAAACTATAAAAAGATCAAAGTGATTTTAAACGGATTGACCGAGTGAAATCAAGACTCACCAGTTCTGTAAAGCACGTGGAGCTGCAGTGTTTACTGTCTGTTTCCTCCACATGAGGGCGCCCAAGAGCAGAAACTGTAAAATCAAGTGATTCTGTAGCTTCTGACGGGTGACTGTGGCGACCTCTAGCGGAACACGCAGGAATCGTTTCACTGTCACACGAAAACACAACTGTACAGTCCACCGTGTGTGGGAGAGCTCATTATAAACACCTGTCACGGTGTCTGCGAGAGTTACCGCCATGTACTCTGGTTTCCTCCCACAGTCTAAAGACATGCAGTCAGATTACCTTAGTGTATGAAGTCAGTGCGTTTCCTGAATAAGATTAAAACGCTGGTAACATTAGATGATGGATGAGTTTAAGGTTCAGTAAGTCTTATTGTTTATTATTTTAACAATACATTCTTATGACCAGTAGATTTATAATTATGTAAAACATTGTGTATGAATCACCAGAGTAAACTATTATTAGAACTATTAACAGAACATAATATTAATAATATTAAATATAATGATAAAAACAAACCCCATCAAAAATATATCAAAGTTTATTTTCAATGTATAATTCATGTACTTAAATAAAAGACACACAATGCTGTATTAGGATTACTCCAACTGCCTCCATCACGATGACTTGGGAGAAAGAAAAATAAAAAGATATTAATACAAGCTAAATATAAATATGCTTTATATAAACGTAGCACAAGACATAACATGACATAAAATTACATACATATTTCATTACATATTGAGTTACATGTTGAGATGGTTACACAAACATCCAACTGACGCTTTAACTGCTTTCAAGATCAATACAGCGTGTGTGTGTGTATCCATCTATATCAGATTTTATATCTTTATCTTTCATATCATTTTTAAATGCCTTTGAGATCAATGTATGTATCTGTCTGTCTATCAGTCTGTCTATATCATCTGTCTGTATCTCTGTCTGTCAACCCAAGTTTAAGAGTAGATTAATAAATCTAGGGTGAGTATGTCAGGAACTAAATCTGTAATAATTTCAGTAAAGAAACTTCATCTGAAGGTTCCTTTATTGTGACCTGACTGTATAAACACAATTTCATCTGAATAAAAACATTTGTACAGTTGTACTTACCTGAATGTTAAACTCACCTTGTGTCTATGGTAATAATTTACTACAGCACAGCGATCGATCTAAAGGTGGATTTTCATCTCCATCGTTCTGTTTGGACTGTATATGAATTAAAAGTCTCGTCATAACTTTTAACGTTTAGAACGATTCTAAGAGGCGGCGAAGAAGGCAGACAGCACTTAGGAAAAGTTACGGACTCCACGGAGTCACACCAGTTAACGTTTTATTAAAGCGGCTGAAGCTGGACAACGAGCGAACATTTACGTAGAAAGAATTTTAATCATCAAAAAAAGCACAAAAAACGACTTCAACAACCGCTGAAGAGCTGAAAGAATCAAACGATTCATACGAACACGGAGACACATTCAGCAGATTTACAGAGGAACCACGAGGACAGAATCACCGTACAACAAACACCAAACAGGGGCAACTGCCGATTATTCGATCACAAGCATGTCCAGTATCTCGAGATCTTAAGAAGTCTTAAGAATAAAGAATGGCTACAAGTTTAGGGCTGTGATTATTGAGCGGAACATAAGGAGTCAGAACAGCAGAAGATAATGTTGCTACGTTACTTTAACGGAAATTAACGTATTTAGATCCTGAGATTCTTTAAGTTCCTGCTGTTTTTCCTACGAGGCGGTCGTGGTTTCCAAATGTGTAGTGATCGGCGTGCTCGATCGGTGTTTGGATGCGGTTCGTTGTTCGTTTGGTAGACGTGTCCCCCGGCACTGCCCACGGCCCATGTTCACCAACATTCTCTTTTTTCCTCCAGCCAAACAAACTAACGTTAAATTCATGAGATCTATTCTTATCTGGGCTGCTTAGTGCTTGATAAAGAATACTAAATATCTGACCCCAAAACACATGTAAAAAAAAAGACAAATACAGAGAGATCTGATCTATATAAATAAAAACATTTGATCCATGCAAGTCACTTGTCATGCTTACAGACAAATGTGACCAATCTAGTACAAAAACATCATTCCTAAGCTGACACAAAAGAAAATTTCAACCACTTCATACCTACAGAATGTCTAAATAGAAAAGAAATCGTTTTCTTTATGGAGCCTGAACTACAAACATCACTAATATTTTGTTAACACGCCGTTATCTCTGTAAAACAGGTTTAGTAGCTAGCACTGTAGCCATTGTTGTATTTCTCCTCATAACTATCTTTCGAATACCCTGGGACGGGTGGATAACGGCGATAGGCTGCAGCGGCGGAGGCTGAAGGGGGCGGAGGGGGTGGAGGAGGAGGTGTGGCGTGTACGGGACCGTGAGCGTAGCTGCGCATGTAGCTAGCAGGCGGTGGAGGTGGGGGAGGCGGTGGTGGTAGGAGAGTACGATGGGCGTCGAGAGGGCTACGGTCGCGGTAGTATCTAGAGGAAACGTGAGGCGCGTGCGACAGCAGAGGGCGACGTTCGTACGGGTCCCTTTCGTAATAATTGGCTGATGTGGCGGCGGCATACGGTTGAGGGCGGATGCTCCTCTCATAGGCGTCACGTTCGTAGTAAGGGCGAGGAGGTGGCGGTGGGAGAGGAGGTGGTGGAAAACGACCTCGGGGCGCATAAAAATCACCGGCCATAGGATGCGGAGGAGGAAACGGCGGAGGATAGTGAGGCGCTGGAGGGGTGTAATAGTCTTCTCTGCTATCTCTGGATTGGTTATTGCAAGAGAGCGAGACGACGATCTTTTGACCGTCCAGTTTCACGTTTTGAAGCTGCCTGATGGCCTCCAGTGCATCGTTTTCCCTCTGCATGTGAACAAACGCATAATTCTTCACAATATCACACTCCACCACTTTGCCATGTGGCTGAAAAAGCTCTCGGATTTTGGAAACTGTGACACCCTCTGGTAATTTACCCACGTAGATCTTGGTGGCATTGCGCACCTTGGTGGTGGCGAACTCGACGGTGATGCGTGAACCGTTGAGCATGACCTTGTGCAGAGCAGAGACGGCGTTCTGAGCCTCGTCCTCATTATCCATGTGCACAAAGCCGTAACTCTTTAGAATATCACAGTCAGACACGATTCCATGTTGCTCAAACAGAACACGCAACTCGTCTTCGGTGGTCGATGAGGCCACGTTACCAACAAAGATCTTCACCATTTTAATGTTGGTTAAGATGACCGGTTTGTTGGAGGAAGTCCTTTATCGATCCTTAGTAAATGGAAGAATTCTCTCTCTATAAAAAACAATAAATAGTCAGTTAAATATTGTACAACTTGTACATGTAACAGTTTATTCTTCTAGTCTACAAGAGATTTGAAATGAGATCAGTGACTTTTATATAACAAGTTAGTGACTGTAAACTAAAAGTCCTGGTACAGTTTGTGTTCACATCAACTTCTAATGTTCAATTTAACAAACAAACAGCAGCTTATTCAAAACCATGACTTTAGACAAAATTATGATCTATAAAGATTATAAAGAATAATGCCAAATATTCTAAATCTTTTTAAATCCTAGAGTTAGGGCTATAAAATCCTTACTTATAAAACAGAAACCAATATTTTATAAAACAACAAATACTAAAACACAAAAAGAGAAATAGAATAAAATAAACGTTTAATAACAGAAAGCTTAGCAACAATAGCCACTTAGCTTGAGTGGGCTAACATTGCTATTGTTTCTGTTGATAAAATGTTGATATAATTCGCGATATAATGGAACATTCTCCAGAATGTAAATTAGATAAGGATATAAATAAGTATAAAAAACACACACATAAAATATAAATGTAGAAGTTACCGTGAACGCAGAACAACGGTCGGTTCGCCGAAGAGAGGCGAAAAGCTAAAGGCTTGAAGGTAGTTCTTTTCTCAGCCACTAGGTGGCCACCTGACTGACAGCAGTGTTATATTTCCGCGTCGTGTGGTTCTTATAAACTTACAATTATTGTTTAATTATTATTTAATTGTTTTACTGCTGTAAAATTCAATCTTTGTGAAAGTATGTTAATATATTTGATAGTGAGACCAAATGCCCGGTTGTAAGTGTGAAGTTTCCGTAGTGTAGTGGTTATCACGTTCGCCTCACACGCGAAAGGTCCCCGGTTCGAAACCGGGCGGAAACAACTTTTATATCGAAAATATGAAATATACTACAGAACCAAAAATCTAATATCACAAATAAACACGTTTATAAAAAACAATATTTATACTTTTTTTGTTTATCTATTCAAAAACATCCCTTGTATATTTATTTATATGTTTTAACTTGAGGCTCGAATTCCTGACAGGAAACAGAAAATTCTAGAAACTAAACATCCAGTAATGTTAATATATGAAATAGAAAAACTCCACAAAGCTTTTATTACGTATGTAAACACAAGAAAACAGATCCACTAGTCACTTGTTCATTTTTTTATTTTGAGAAAATCTTCTCCAGAGAAATGCAACAGATTCATTACAGTGCAGCACAACGAAACCAACCAGCAACTCAATTACACTACAATTCACCTAGAATGACTTAATTGGCCTTTAATTACTTACGACCCGTGTAGTAAATAATAATAATAATAATAAATCTGATACTGCAACAAGGGTGAAGTGTGACCTCTGAACTGTGGAGATCAGATCACATTATTGTCATGAACACATCATGGTCGAAGAATAAATCCAGACGGGACTTTATTTAGTGATGGTGTGAATGTATTATTTGAGTTTTTAACTTATTTTTACATTCAGCCTGTCAAAACCACCAATATTTATAACTTTATAATGGGAGATCTTAGACTTAAAAAAAAAAAAAAAAAAAGAATAAATCAAGTAACAGAGGCTGGTGTTGTCAGCATGTCGAGGCAGTAGCTGCTTTGATTCTGTAATACAAGAACATCAGCAAACAGTTTTCGGTTCATTCATCACATCGCCGTCCGTTCTGGTCACTTTACTGATGAACAGAAGAAAGAAAAACAACCGAGTACAAACAAAAGTATCACAATAACCGAACTAGAACTGATGTGTGTAAAGAAAACCCAAACCAAAGAAAACTCCCACCCCAAAACATTTCAATCAAGGCGGCTGTGGAAAGAGACACACACACACACACACACACGCACTGTTAACCGTTCAGAACCTTTTTGATGGTACCAGTCTGTCCAAACTCCTCATACCACACACCTCCCACCTCCACACACACAATTCAGTTCCATTTCACAGACACAATTGATCACAATTTCAGATCATTGGCGATCTTGGTGGCGATGCTCTTAAACGCAATAGACGAGCCAGTGATGCGTTTGAATCGTACGCCGTTCAGAGATAGACGGGGAAGCTTGCACACTTCCATTTCCCACTGAACAAAGTCATCGTGAGTAGAATTCCCAGACGTGCAGAAGAGCATGAAGGGCTCGCGCTGCTCATAGTTGTAGTTGTTGTTGTGCAGAACCTTCAGGATCTCCTTGATCATGTCGATGGGCTCCATGGATGAAGTGGTCTTCATGCTCCAGGTGAAACGCAGTGAGCGAGGTTTGGTGTCTTTGGAGGACTGGGTGGACGATGGTGTACTGGACACGGGTGAGGACGAGGACACAGAGTCCCGGTTCTCGTCACCCGCTAAACCCTGGGTGCCTTTCTCCAGCTTTTCTGCAGTGCTCAACATGGGTCTAAAATAAAGAAAGGAATAGAATTAACAGTTCTATTGTATGACAAACAGCGACCGGTAAGAAATGAGACTGAAAGAAGTCAAATACACAAAACATGATATAAAGATCAAATATGATCTAAACATTCAAATGAACGTGAAATTACGATGCATTACAATGCAGTCAAACCATTTTAACATCATCTGTCACCTGACAGCAAGAAGTCCCGGGTTCGATTCCAGTGTTAGGCTTTGTGTGTTTGCATGATCTCTTGGTGTTTGGCTGGGTTTTCTCCGGGTACTCCGGTTTCCTCCCACAGTCCAAAAGCATGCAGTCAGGTTCATTAGAAAATTTGAAATGATCCCGTGTGTGTCTGTCTGTGTTGCAACAGACTAGTGACCTGTTCAGGTGTTTAGTGTATTCGCCCCAGTGTGTGTCCCAGCATAACCCTAAAATTAAGCACTACTGACCCTAGATGAACCAAGTTCTAAAAGGACAGACATTTTTGAATTTAAGCTGTTCTCTTGCTACACATATATCAATATATAAATTACATTTCATAATAAATATAAAGAAATCGAAACAAAATCTCACTGGTTAATAACTCAATGGAGTTTGTTTCCTATATTAACTGTGACTAAATACTGCACACACATCATACAGGTTTTAAATTTATTGTCAAAGGATTTCATGTAAATAAACTGCAACCCTTAAAGCAGAAGATATTCTGATAAAGAAATCAGATGAGTTGTTTAATGCCATATTAACACATTCGTTATATTAATGATAATAATCAAGATGAGCACAAGTGTAAATGTTCCTATATCCAGATGTTTATTTATGGTTTCATTTTACTTGATTGGCCTTCATCACATTAACATCATCATCATTGTGGTGTTGGAATTTGAGTCGTTTTGTGTTCTTCGTTTTCTGGGTTTTTTATACGAAATGCAAAACTATTTATACCTCTTATAAAACATTGAACCGATCATTAGTGAACAGATCCTCACCTGCTCGCCTCATCCCGACCCTCTCCCTCATATGGACTCCTCAAAGAGAACCGGTACAAGTTTATTCATTCTGTTATAGTTTTCATACTTGCTATTATAAAAGACCATGATTGTTCTGTTACGTTCCTGAATTCATGAATTTCTATATTTCTCTGGATCTGCCAATTAAATCACTGATTAATTTAGCCATTTATTACATCGCTTAAGAACTGCCCGAGTGGCAGGAGTGTGATGGGCATCATAAATTTAATCAGAAACACATGAAGCCGGTCACAGACCCGCTATAGTAACCTGGGCAGAGCTTCAATCTTACAGCCGGGTTTAAACAAGGAAAGGTCTGGAATCAACAAGGATCAAAAACACGACCTTTCAATGGTGTCCAATCGTACAACTGCGGCGCCACAGCGATCTTTAATACTAAACATAAACCAGGTGAAATATGCACCACTAATGAGGTGAACAATTGCATGGTCTGAGTATAAAGAAGATATAAGAGCAATAAAAAGATTTGCAGTGTAAGAGCAGAAGCACTTCCACAGAGAACAGAGGACACAACAATCCCTCCACCACACTGGTGATTCTGATTGTTTACTAAACCATTCACTGGCTGGTGGTACAATGATGTAATGTTGAGCACTGTTTCCTCACAGCAAGAATGACTAGGTAAAGCTTTCTGTGTGGAGTTTGTATGTTCTCCCTGTGTCTATGTGGATTTCCTCCGGGCACTCCGGTTTCCTTCATCCGAAGACATGCAGCCAGGTTAACTGGAGCTACTAAAATGGTCCCGTTTGTGAGTTTCGTTGTAACTTCCAACAGACTGATGACCTGTTCAGGTGTTAAGTGTATTCATCGTGACCCCGAATAAGATTAAGTGCTGCTAACATTAGATCTCATACAGGATGAGTATCCCAGGTGAAGACTACACGTTGTGCACCACAAGCTTTAGAAATGTGTGTATCGTACACTGCAGTGTGAAGTGTAACGTGCTGATACAGAAGAAAAAAAGTAGAAAAAAATTGAAAGAGGCCAGCAAACACACAACAACAACAACAACAACAACACCCGACGAGAGCTGAACTGCAGCCAGTAAGAGTTTCTGATTAAGAAAGCAGAATTTAGGATCGATCAAGTTCAAGAGGGTTCAGACGGAGGCATCACACACGCACACACACCTACAACTGCAGAGAGACACACAAACTGATGCACTGCAGCACAGGGGCCCAACCAAAAGAAGATGGATGAAAATGAGATGTAAAAAAGGGGTTCGAATCTGTTCACAGAGAAGGAAGAAGATCGACGGGTGCAAGAGACGAGAGATGGACACCAAGCATCAGCACAACGTATAACCACAGAGAGAGGAACATGGAGTCAAAATAAAAGCTCTGGCATCACAGAACCATAAAGGAAAGAGCAGGAAGATGTATCGGCAGGGTTCGATATGGTTATTGCCTACCTTCTGGGGAACCTGAATGACAGATTTCTGCGAGAAAACAAAAATAAGGTGGGGGAGAAAAGAGAGGAAGAATATATTCTCAGATGTGCTGTAGATACTGAAATTCCAGAAGTTAACACGGCATGGTGGCTTCAACTGGTCCAACAAAATTGGCTCTTCATGTAAAGATGAAGAAAAAGAAAAGTTCATTCGTCCAATAATAAATGTCCTAAATAAATATCAGGTTAGAGGAAATTCTACTAAAAATCACACATTTGCATCACAATCAGTGTATAAGAACACAACAGATCACTTTTACTTGTGAAGAAACTCCCCAACAACAAAAGTGCTGTAAAAGTTTCTTAAACACAGGTTCAGTAACGTGATGCTTTAGACGTGCTGAAATCACTTCATGGTGTTCACACTCAATTCTTTACTCAACCCAGTTTCTAAAACAGACTTTATCTCTTCCATCCACTTCTTTCTTCTTGTTATAAAGTCGCTCGACCTGCTGGTTTGGTTACAGAAAGTTGTTCAACAACACAAAGAATGAAGTAACATTTCCTAACGAACCTCGTCATTAACATTCATCAGCATTCCAACAGCGCAGAAATACTGAGGATCATGTGACCGTATGAATGAGCGCAGAAAATCATCGTTACACAGCTTTTAATCAACTCGAATCACACTTGGTCGTGACACAACTGTCTCACTGTACAGGACACCGTCTCACTGTACACGACACCGTCTCACTGTACACGACACCGTCTCACTGTACAGGACACCGTCTCACTGTACACGACACCGTCTCACTGTACACGACACCGTCTCACTGTACAGGAC
>JAOUQU010119085.1:0-15489 GCA_028566735.1 Ammoglanis amapaensis
ACACACACACACACACACACACACACACACACACACACACACACACACACACACACACACACACACTCACTCACTCAGGCACGCGCGCACAGAGAGGGGTGAGCTAGGTAAATAATTTGAGCTTGTGTTATTGTAGCTGAAGCATCTCTAATCCGTGTGGATTTAAGATGGATGGACAGAGCAGTCTGTGAGAGGAAGAGATAGATAGAGAGATAGATAGATAGATAGAGAGAGAATGAAGGGGAGGGTGTGACCGAGAGAACTGAAAGTGAGAACAGAACGGGAATTACAGAAGAGGCAAGGAGAGAGAGAGAGAGAGAGAGAGAGAGAGAGAGAGAGAGAGCGAGCGAGCAACTACAGTATCAGCCAGGAGATCGGTAAGTTACAAAAATGAAATGTCCCATTTTTTACTGATAGACAGACGGTTCGATATCTGCTGTATAGAAATGCTAATTCTGGAGCTGTGTGACAGATTCATTATTTCAAGATTTGGTGTGGCACTAGAAAGATGCTGAGTTAGAAACATCCATGATTCTTATAAAGGTAGCTGGTATCTTGTGCCATGTGTTGCAGCACCTGCAGAGATGTTTTTCTTCTTGTAGTTTCTTTGTGAAAGTGAAAATAATTGTGTGTGTGTGTGTGTGTGTGTGTGAAACAGATCCTCCTTTGCCAGCGAAGTCTGGCTCCTCCCCTGCTGCTCAGGAACTGATGACCCGGTTGGGCTTTTTACTGGGAGACACCATCCCCACCTCATCAAACCACTCCATGGAAGAGAGAAACCAGGTAGACACCCACAGCCAGAGAAATCAACACCATTCACCGATACGTGTCTGTATATTCACTAATCTACGCATATCTGCGGCTTTCGATTGAAGTTAACGTCCGTTTATCGCAACTGTTTCTTTCGTCCTTATGTTCTGTCTATATATTTGCATCCACTCTACTTGGCAGATGCCTTTTCTTAAAGTAACATTCGTAACGATAATTAGAATATCTCGATATAGCAAATTAGTGTTTACTGTTTTGTTCAAGAATCCAGCTACAACAACCAGGCGATGGTGAAGCTCAGTCTTCCGAGTCAAATCAACGATGTCGTGAGATAGTTGACAGCAAACAATCCGATAAGCTTTTGTCTAACAGCTTTGTCGCTGACTGTCTACTGTTATAGCTTTTCAATTATGTTACTTAGTAATGCAACAGTTCGTTCTAATATCACTACACCGCAAACAAAGTCTTGGTTTTAAACCTAAATACGGTTTTTATCTGTAGAAGGATGACAACAGTAATTCTCTTACATTTTCTGAAGATATCACTGAACAAACACCGTTTTACTGTGATTATTCATCAGATTGAACTTAAATAGGCCCGGTTTTGTAGTGTTTGAGTAGAATTTGTTTAACTGAGAGCACATTTAGGTGCATAATGCCTGATCCTTTTGTACAGTTGTTTGATTTGATAATTCTATTAAAGATAAGATTTTGCAAAATTAGGCTTGTGTCTTGTATAGGCTTTAAATTTCAGACTGGGTACGGTGGTGTCTTTGAATGTTTTGGTCGATGAAGTTGAAAGGCAAAAATAAATGTTTATTGTTAAATTAGACAGACATTATATGTTGAGCTTAGTTATTACGTCTGTACCTTATTGTTCAATTATTTTTCCCCCCACATTTGCCTTGATGTACTGGAGGTCAGCATGGACAGTCTAAAACAGAGTTGTAATTTTTTCTGTTTAGCTGTATAAACAAAATGAAAAGGTTAGGTGCTCTTATTCTTCCAGGACATTCAAGTTTATACATGGATGCAAGCTAGTTTGTGTGTTTAGAATTACTGCTAAAGTTTGGTTATATTAAATTTCGTATTGTTAGACATCTAGATCAGTCTAGTAATCATTTCAGCACCGACACGAACACCAATTGTGTATATCTGTTAGGTTTATCAAATATTAGGCAGAGTAGCAGATATCTTAATCAGTAGCAAGAAGTTTTATAGATAAGTGCACTTAGAGCTAGTGGTCATTCTTGATCTGCTTTGAAGATCCTTAGTAAGTATAAACATAGACTGGTTGGACATTTATTTCATGGTCTGTAACACAAACTGATAATAACTTTAAATATTATAAAATTGACTATTTTGACATGCTTTGGTTTTGCTCTTGTTATAGGTGACAATAAGCTGATAGTATTCTGCATTATTGAGTTGGCATAGCTTGTACGTCGGGTGTCCTTCCAGACACAACCCTGTATATGTATCTAAACTTGGGTCTAGCATTACTGTGCACTGGTTTATGCATTGTAGTGGCTAGGTACCTTAATGATGATTCAGTGTCTGACAATGATCCACAGAGAGACAGGGACCCTCCTTTGTCCTGCCACTGAGCCACCATGCCACCTCTTGCATTATTATTCGATTCCTTGAATTGATAAGCAATCGCCAAACGTTGTTCTAATCACTGCCCAGATCACTTAGGATTTGGTATGATGCATTTGATATCCCAGGTCTGGTGTGCTAGCGTATTCGAGATTTAGAAGATGTTCATCTCTAAACAACAAGCCAGAGAGCTTGCTTCTTTTATTCTTTTCTTAATAAACTCTACAAACTTGAAAGGCACTTGCTTATTTAATTAACCTTGCTAATTGGTCACAATAAATCTTTGACAATCAAGGTTAGATGAAATTCTGGAGTAATTGATTTTAGAAACCCCCCTACAAATGATGTGTACACAAAGTGGGAAGGGTGGTATGTAAAAATGTTTTTTAAAAAATGTGTTTTCATCTTTAACATGGACTTTTTTTGTTTGTTTTATTTTTATATAATGAAATCTGTGAATTTACTAAGGCGCTTGTTAAAGTCATTTCAATAAAAGCACATTCATACAAATGATTCATATGTTTAAAAGCTTTAAACCAGCCACTGTGTTCATAAGACTTTAACTCTTTGCTTGCTAGAGCTGGACTAGTCTAGGATGTATCAATCATATGTCACTAGCCAGGAAATGTATCAGTTGGGGCGTATGTATATAATAATCAATAAAAAAGTATCCAATCCACTAGAAAGGATGTTATCGCTGCAGCATGCATGCATCGATGCACTCCGAGATGATTTGAAATGGGAATCCGTGCTCACGAGGTGTGAACATCATCCTTATCATGATGTTGGAACGGGTCTAGAGAAGATGGCAGAGCGGGTGCATCGCCCTTTCTGAATAAAAAAAAAAGGCTGTAAGATTGTGTGTTTGTGTTCATGGTATGTGAGCACGTCTGAAGTGGGTGGAGGGAATGGAAGTCCTTCATCACTGGACTGCTGGCAGGGAGGGCTGTTCTCAGGAGAGCAGGACTCCAGTACACTGATTACACACACACACACACACACACACGTTACCCATCATTCTGACCTATATAGAGTCTAAGAGTTGGGAGCTAAGGAAAGCACAGGGGACAGAACTAGATTTCGGGCTAGATTTTTTTCTGGATCAGAACAAAAAGAACATTTCGATTCAGCAGACTTTGTACATTTTTATTCATTTCCACATATAATGAATTTTTACATTTGTTTACTGTTTATTAGAAGCAATTATTATAAACACCTGCATTACATGTATACATTCATTCAGGTAAATTAGCTACTGTGAATCATTTCAGCTTTTCACTTTAGGGGTCGCTGCAGCAGATTGGGATCAGCAGTATTGATTTGAACGTTTTAACACCTAATTCCATTCCTGCTATAACCCCTTTTATTTATCCGGGCTTGGGACAAGCGCGATAACGCACTGGCTGATGCATTCTAGTGGCACCTAGCCAACCTGCAACGCCAAGTTCCAACTCCAGATGGGAAGGTCCGTGCCCTGCTCGTCCTGTGTGGATGTGGTTGTGTGGATTTCCTCCTACAAGCCAAAAACATTGCCACGATCTAAAATTGTCCATGAACGTGTTCAGTATCAACTTGTGCACTGATTACACATGTGTCTGTCTTGAATGTAAAGTGTAAAAAAATGACGTTACAATTGAAGTAAATAAACTGATCTGGTTTAGTGCGCATTGTTGTGAAGATCCTTTATTGCTTTTGTGGAAGCATTTTGGTTTTTGGAACAGAATCATCTAAGGGCGTAAAGTGCATGTAGTACAGCGGATGATTAAATGCCAACATTTCTGGTAATTATACTTCATCTTTTTTTGTCTTTCTTACTGTTGCATAGCTGTTGTCTGGCTGAGTGCGATCAATCCATCTTAATGTCATTTCTTCCTCTCTCTCTCTCCCACTCTCATCTTTTGTGTCATATTCCTTTTTTAGGGGTTAATATTTGTTCTTTAATCCATCTCTTTCTCCAGTGTACACTTACTAGTCAGGGTGCCAGTCCATCTTCCACCCTGACCAGCAGCACAGCCTCGCCCAGTACTGAGAGCGCATGTTCGAGTCTATCGGTGGATCGCCCTGCGAAGCGTGGCTCTGGACTGAGCAGCATCACACTGAGCGTCACCACCACCTCCATCACCACCCCTAGCTCCACACTGGAGAGCAAGGACAGTGGCATCATTGGTAAAGAAACAAATATTTGATCCACTCACATAGTGCGGCAATATCATGCTCTCTTTCATTATATAGCTACAAAAACTTTGTAATTTTACTTACATTTATTGGACACTTGAGTGATCATTTGCCGCTCAGTTGCCACAGAAGCCTGAAATCTTGCTAGCACACCAGCACTGTGATTTCGAATATCTACAATATTACCGGTTCTCAGCATGGTGTTGGGCAGCTTTATGCACAATGATTGGCAGTTGTTCATTTATTGGCTGTTTTGTTTATTTTTTTACACGTAATGGCTTTTCTGACACAACCCTTCCTATTTATCTGGGCTTGGACTACAGCACTACAACACACTGGTTGTAGCACTATCTACCCATAAGTAAGTGTTTATAGAATAGAATGCCTGTATTTGTTATTACACATATATAGATATTCAAGGCAACAGTTATTTTTTTGCATATCCCAATTTGTATGGAAGTTGGGATCAGAGTTGGGGTCAACTATCGTACGGCACCCCTGGATCAGACAGTTCAGGGTCTCTATGAAGGACCCAACAATATGATTTCATATATGGCCATTTGTTCAATATATGAACATTGGACATAGTTACAGTAAATGTGTTACATGCGTATGGATATTCACTATTATCTTTGATATGGTTAATGTTGGATAAGATTTCAAGGTCATGTTCTATTTATTACATGTGGGATGTTGTCACGATTGATCCTCTGGTGCAGCATAGTCAAATCTGTTGTTTTATGCTCTAGCTAGAACGTTAGTGTCCCTGAGCATAAGTTGTGTTCTGGTGAAACTGGGACGGCCTAGTCTTTATTTTAGGTCTGCCTGAGATTTCTTAAAGTAGGACAAGTGTGTTTTTATTCATTATCCCAAAAAGGTGCTTCCGTACTGCACTGTACAAAGACACCATATCCGCATTTCACCTTCATCAAGCTTTTGCTAATGCTTAATAAAAACCTTTAAAAATTTGGTCATGTCTTTATTGTCCTGGCCTTTCGATTCTCGTCGTAGCAACCTCTGTGTCGTCCTCTTTCCTTTTTTCCCTCCAGCTACAGTCACCAGCTCCAGTGAAAACGAGGAGCGATGTGGATCTAGTCTGGAGTGGGTAAAAAATACTGGTAGTTCGGCATTCGTCAAAGACACTGTACATCACGGTTCCCCATCCACGACTCCCCTGTGCGCCGAAGAGCCAGCGCTGCCCAATGATGCACAACTCAAGAACGTTACAGCAACAGAATCTCACCCGGCCCTCTCAGATGGCCTTACCCCATATCACAGCACCTCACTGAACATGCCCAGGCCAAGCTCAGTGGCAGGTCAGTGAGACATCTTGTTTATTATACAGTAAACACCCTTCCACACTAATCAATCTACTTTTGTTGTGAAATGAACCATGTGTGGCTGCTTGTGAAAGGAAATTCCCTCAGGATCATTCAAATATTTTCACTGTATGGCTGCTCGGGTGGCGCCACAAGTAAGAACATATCAAGTTCCCCAAACCTGGTTGGTGAATACGTTATATGGGTTTGGATGTACAACACATCTGTAGTGTTCTTAAAGTGGAGAGCCTAGCCTTTGTCAAGTGTACCAGTATCATCTTACATCCTAAATTCTGTCAGATTGAGACACTGCAATATAGCTTTTCATACAGTTCCTAGAAATGAATTGTTATTTGCCTGGTAACAGCATAGTGGATGTAATTACATACATATTGTGTTCACGGTGTGTGTGTGTGTGTGTGTATATATATATATATTGAAACGTCCACGCGCACACACACACACACACAATGAGTGCAGTATTCCCACTGGGCATTAGAAATGCTGAACATATGAAGTGCTTGACATTTTAGGGACTTTAATTAGGAGCTCAGCACTGCACTTAAACATTAGTTTTAGCTAAAGTGTGTTTTTCTCTCTCTCGTGCTAGCAACCAGTAGTACTAAGCTAGAAGAGTTGACATATCTCGACGAACAAAGAAATGCACCCCTGCGCTCATCTCTGCGGGGTCCCTGGCATGGAGCTCACACAAGTGGACGCAATCAAGAGGCAAAAGGTGGCATTTTAATTGCCCATTTTCCATCTGCCCATATTCACTTCATTTTACTAACTTTAAATAGGAATATTTAATTATCCACACTAAAGCTATTCCTGCAGTGGTGCTTTGGATACAGTCGTTCCTGTGAATGCTTTTAAAAGCCAAAATGGTGTCAATTGAAAAGCAAGTGCTTTTAATTTAAATTAGAAAAAAATGAATGTACAGTCCCCAAAATGTCTCCAGAGTCTGCACATAATTGTCAGAATTTATTATTGTGGCATTGTGGATTGTAGATTATGAAAGTACTGAGAAACTGTACTTGAGCTGACCGACGACCCTGTGATAATGTTTGATATTAAGTTGAAATGGCGACCCATCCCTGTACTAATCTGTAAGCCTTTGGTTGTAGTTCTTGTCTTGATTACAACATGTATTACATATACAAGCATAATTGCTTGAAAGACCACAGCAACATGTCCCCCTCTCCCAATGTTTTGTATATTTATAAAATACAAATATGTTTGTCAGTACCAGTACCAATGTTCAAAAAAACAAACAAACCTTTTTTACCGTACTTTTATACACTTAGGAATAAGTCCACATTTAACCCAATCAATTTACACAGACTAGTCAGCACACACTGGGGGGCAGCAGTGAGCACATGCTCGGCACGCTGGGCAGCCCTTTGTCATGGTGTCCATGAGCAGTTAGGGGTTCGGTGCCTTGTTCAAGGGCACTTCAGTTGTTACCTGTTAACTCTCGGAAACGAACTGGCAACCTTTCGATCACAAGCCCAGTTCTATAATAAACAAGCAATGGCTGCCCCATGTGCACAAAGTTAAATAAAAGTACAAACTACAATTTGAAAAAAGTCCGAAGGCAGGTTGTCTGGTTAATTAAATGTACTGAACGTGTAACATAACAGATGTTCAGCTGTTTACTGTATTCACCCACTGACCCTCACCGTGACCCTGAATAAAAAAAACTAGATGATAGATGGATGCACTTTATTATTGGAACGTTTGATGCTAAATATACTTACATCAGTGGGGACTAATGTTATCCTGCTAAATCACTGGTCAGCATCACTGAAACTTCTTGAATCTGTTGGGTTTTGTTTACCTGGTCTATGTCTGGTTGTACTTATACCAGCTGATACACACACTGGACCGAGCAAGCCCTCTTGCATAACAGCATCTAATTAATGAAACAAATTTGTGTTCATATTTAATGTACAGCTAGTTCTTGTTCATCATCTGTTTAATATCCCTGTCTTACTCTTTTCTGTTTAGCAATATGTGTTAACCTTTTTGTTCTGTATTTTAACCCTTTAGCTCGGTTCACCTCATACAAGGCAGTGGACATCATGCTCAAACCTTTGCTGTTTGAGGTGCCGAACGTTAGCATGGACACCTCGTTCATGGCCCGGGACTGGCTGTTCCAGCGTTTAGAGGAGCTACTGAGCGGCGAAGGGACTGATGTAGGGCCAGGCCGGGGGGCCGTAATCGTGGGCAGTGTGGGCTTTGGAAAAACTGCAGCCATTTCCAGACTGGTCGCCCTCAGCTGTCATGGAGGTCGGATGAGACAGATCGCCTCCAACAGCCCTGGAGCTTCCCCCAAGTGTAAGTGATACCAACACGAGTTGCATTCCTAAATACTGCAGCTTTGTTCTGATGTTTATCCGATAAATGCATTTATTTAAGTGCGTGTGTGTTTTCGTGTGCATTGTAGGCGGGAGTAGAGGTGATTCGTCTTCCCATGTCAGTCAGCTAAACCTACCATCTCAGAGCCCCCACCGCAGCAGCAGCTGCCCTCCGACCCCTGACACACATCGACACAGAGAAGAAGCTGTCAAGCGCCTAGCCGGCAAGGTACACACAGACACTTAGTCATACTTCTACAGCACTCTCACACATTTATGCATTCGTATGCTGTCCCACCTAACAAAATGGATTTAATCTAAATTCTAATAGGGACCCGAGCACCGCGAGTGCTGGGAATAACTTGGAAAGGCCTAGGAAGGGTTGATTACTTGTTCTGTGTTATAATGGCAGGCAATAGATTTAGCACTAGACCATTGATGTGGTCAGGACAAGGAATCTATGAGAATTTGGTTTGATCATAGTTGGCACCATTACAAACAAAGTCGCCTTAATAAAAATGAATAAGAATTTGGGTATATTTAAAGTTATTTATAATTTGCACTTCAATCAGATCACGCCCCAACATTTCTGACATATGTCTCAGATATTCCTTGCACCACTGATCGAGGGCCCTGTAGGGGACATCTTTTAAAAGCTGGTTATTTCTCAGAGAGGCTGCAAAGCATTCAGAATTCTTACTTGATTTTGAGTTTAATGCCAAATGTCTTCCTGAACCCAGCATTACGACGCCCCCATCCATGTGTAGCCAATCATACATATATATGTTATAGGCTCACATCAGCCCAACACCTGAAATCCTGGCTTGGTTTGTGGCTGGACGACTGTCTCGACTGAGATGATTTGATATGTCTGAGTGTGTGAAGGCTGAAACCATGTGATGGATTGGCACACAGTACAGGGTGGCACCCAGCACCCAGTTCCAATTGAACTAGTTTTGTTGCTGTGTAATAATCAGATTGTGATTTGTACAGTACAATGTATGCTAATTTATGCAAACAACCATATGTCATGCTGTCTAAAAGCACGTAGAAACAATGGCTGAACTTGTTTTCTAACACAGCTGATGCATGGGACTTTTTATTTAAGCGCTTTGAAGTGTTTTTATTCCACATTGTTTGCTCGGCTCATTTTAAGCTCTATGGAGAATCATGTTACAGATTTCCACTACCAGTCTTTCTCAGGCAGGTCTGAAGTTTTAAAAGGTCCGACTTTTCTGTCTTAATTCGTATTAATCATGTCCCGCCTCCTCTGTCAAACAGAAACTAAAAACAGGATCATAATGTATCGTGATATATTAAAAAGCGGACTTGGATATTTGAGTGGTAAATTGTGTAAAGTAATTCAGTGTATAAACACTAAAATGGGTTTCATGTACATTCAGTAAAGTGACTTGGTAATCGAGAGTTAGAGGCCTTGCTCAGAGGCCAAACTGTGGAAAACTTGGTGATGGTGGAGCTTGACCTGGCGACATTCTGATTACTAATCACAAATAATTTGACATTACCATCCTAGATTTACCACAGCTTAATTCTATTTAGTGTCACAGTGGGCCACGCCTGGCCGATACAGAACGAAGAGACAGAGACACACAGGACAATTTCAGTATCCTCAATAAAACTGACAGCATGACTCCACCTTGACTTAACTTGAGTTTAATTGGTTCTGTGACCCAGCTCATGTTCCAGTCAAATTATTCAATTCATAAGTAAAAAAGTATTATAAATAACAATACATAATAAATAATAAGTTATATATAGCGCCTTTCACCATCCCAAGAACGCTTTACATGGCAGACATATAGAAAACAATATAATAACTAAGTGGAATAAATGAGAATGTAAAGAACTAAGCTGCTTTTATTTACATTGCAGATCAGATGTTAAGATGTTAGTTTTTCAGTTTCCTATTCTGCTTCTTGTTCTGCTTCATGCTCATGTTATAATTTATTGCTAAATTTTATTAGACATTGTTACACATATGTTACACATATATATATATATATAGGGCCGGGACTTTAAAAATTTTATCGGAATTAATCGCATTTTGGAGCAGTTGTACCGAATTTCGCTTCATGTCATGTGATTCTTGCTGTGAATGATAATTGAAGATTATGAGTGAAAGATGATAGAAATGAGCGAACTCGCGAGTGTCACATGTAGGATCAGTTTGTTTTAGTTGTGTGCGTGCACGCGAGGGGAGTAGAATTCTGCCGGGGAGTCGGAATTCGGCACAACACCTGCCGAAATTCTACTCCCCCCTCATCTCTGGGATGGAATTTCTCATTAACATCTTTATGTTGTTGGCTTATCTTGGTCTGTAGAATGTGTCCTGAAATGCATTTTGGTCCAGGTGAAACAGAATGGGAGATATGGGGGAGTAGAATTTTGGTAGGAAGGAAGGGAGCAGGATTCTGCCAGGGAGTCGGATTTCGGCACAACACCGGAAACGCGTTTCGCGCTAGGATAAGCTAACTATAGGATAAACTATTAAATAGGATAAACTATTAAAATGAAGTGTACTTATAATTGGAAACAATTACAACGACTAGAATGTTGAAATAATAAAAAAAAAAATATATAAAAATATATAGAGACAAGACATTCCGAATGAAACCCTCTTAATAGCCACGGTTAGTTACATAAGACCGCATTGTTTCGATTTCACATTGTGTCGAATGAATGAGAAAAAATAATTAAAAAGCTGCCGTGTTGATGAACTAAAACAATATATAACGCTTTTAATTTATTATTTATTAATGTGATCCGAATATCACGCGATATACGCGGTTATTTGGTCGACGGTTGAACATTAACGAGAAGGCCACGATTTTTAAAACTCGATTTACCTAGTAAATGTATTAAATGTGTTTAAATATAATTAGTAAATACACTTAAATGTGAAATAATTCCGCTGCTTGGTCCGCTAAATGCCGAACAAACCAACAATAATATTTGTTTAAAGATTAGCAACAAAGCTAATGTTGGCTAGTTCGGTTGTGTGTAATTGTATGGTTTCAAATTAAATACGGACTTATTTACCCACCAGTTTAGTTACCAACATAAATTGTACATACCCGCTCCACATATTCCTTCTCTTTATCACTCATAGTGCGCAAACGGCTGTAAAATAATTACGAGCTGCTAAAACGAAGCGACAAAACACCTCACGCACTGATGCTCATAAAGGAGTGTACTGTTAAAGTATTTTTCTACCACCCGTTTATCGTCAAACCCCGCCCTCTAATCGATGATTGGTTTAATTCTAAGCAGTGATGCAGTGATTGGGTACTCGCTGTACGGAAATTCGCGCCAGAAATGGGGACGTGTCTGAAAACAGGTAGAAATAAGAAAACTTTACAGTAAACATAGGACGAATACTGCCCTCTACTGTTTAGGAGTGTAATTATAATAGGGAGATACGCTTATTAACAAATCTAATTAATCTTTTAATTTAAAACACTAATAAGTTATGCAAGGAGATTAATAATGATACAAGAATTAAACAAAACAGTACAGATTAATTGCCGTATACATTTTAAATACACAAACACAAAAACATTAAGAAACAATATTTATAAATAATAATAAAATTATCTATGATAATAAAGATTAAAATTAAACGCTTTATATACAATTTAAAAACTATAATTATTTAGCTATTTATGTGAAAGAGCCACATAATAATGTAAATTAATAACAAACTATAAACATTAACAAAATGTGTTTTTTATATAAATTTATTTAAAATTGAATTACAACCTCAAGTCTGAGAAAGTTGTTAAACATGGAAAATTCAAATAATTAAAATAAATGCATTTACTAATGTATTTATTGTAATGATAATACATATCTTACATTTACTTAGACTTGTTTCATAACAGACATTATGAAACTGATATATTTCATGTCTTGTCTGCTGAATTTAATTTATTAATTCTATTTATTTCTGCATTTCAGACCTGCAACACATTCCAAAAGAGACGTAAAGCATTTAACAGTTTGTATTGTCCTCCCCCACTTTGGCCCGACCCTTTCAGTTTGTCAGAAAAGAGTGTCTTAAAGTGGTATAAATGTAAAGTGACACACAATTAGTCGTTTGTTGGTGCTTGTAAAGAATATAAAAACTGCTGCAAGGACGCGGAAAGTAATTTTGTCTAATGTCATGGTAATCAAAGCAACGCTGTGAATTTGCACAACAGCGCCCTCTGCTGTATAAAGTGAATATCAATTCATAAACAGGAGTCACAATTTTGAATCATCAAACAAGAGAACTGATTTCAAAATCAACCGTGGTGAATCCTTACATCTCACGTTTAATATAATTAAACAAATACTGTAAAATATGCCAACCCACAACATCAAAAGGTTTGAAGCTCAACTGTGCCAGCAGCAGGTCGGGTGTCCAGACAGAAATAATGTGTGATGCGGGACTACTTTTTTGGATGTACAGTCTAGCCAGTGATCTGCCCTATCGACATACGGTATAAACCAGTCCTCGTCAGATGTGTCCCTTGAAGGTCCACATCTTGGCCGACTCAACATAGCCAGATATTGGGAATAGACTTGTCTAAATACAAGCCTGGCCTGTGCCAAATCAGGAATGGAGACCAAAATGAGGCCATGTGGTAAAACATAAAATACAGAGATCACCTAGAAAAGATCACCAAGAAAAGGTTTGATAACAATACAATGTTAACCTGAAAGAAAATGTTGTCATATGCCTTACAAAAAACAATAACCTGAACAACACTCTGTTTGGCGCCCTCTAGTGGTTTCAGAGTATGAAAATACATCAGAGCATCCATATGAACACATTGGTTATAATCATGGCAGCATCGTTCAGTCTTTATTTATACTTGTGCATAGCTTGATGTGCTGGTTTCCAGATGTTTATTTCTGGCTTTAATTAAATTTGGTTGGCATTTGTCAGATTAGCATCATAGTCAGAATTGTTTGATAGTTAGTGTTTAGTTGTCTGTGTTCTTCGTTTTCAGATTTTGTTGATTAGTCCAGTGTTTGTAAGTCATTTTATTGAATAGAGGGTTGACAGTTGTGTCTGGCCCCTGTGCCGTACATTAAGCACCACTAGTGCAAGCCATGGAGACCAAAATGAGGCAAATGTGGTGAGTCCTAATATACGAACATCCTCTAAAATGAATAATGTACCTCAACAAGTGTGCCCACATTTGTTTTATTTCGGGCACAGAATGTTTTACCGGCAACATTCAGATACATGCAACAACGACAATGTTAATCTGTAAAATGCTGTTTCACGTCATATGGCTCACGCCCTGCTGTTATTGTCTCGAACAGGGCTAATCAGTGGATACAAAAATCTTCAAATGCCATATCAGTCTTAAAACAAAGTCCACGTCCAAAAGTCTTTAGACAGTTACAACCCACTAACAAGAAACGTGGTATTAATTGACAATGATTAAAAAAAGGGCGACGAGGTTACATAACGGCAGCCCTTAGAACGTGACACGGTCCTTCTGTCCGAAGTACTACAGAAAAGAATCCGATCTGTGTAGGACTGCCATCCTTGACTCATTATAGTCATTGACTTTAAAAGTCTCTTCCTCCATAGTGGCGCTAGAACATTTTGTTCTGTCTTTTCGTTTTCTAGCGGTTACATCTGTGTTTCCTTTTTCTGTCACTCTGCCTGCTGACGTTCAGCCTCAGTGCTGGAGCAGGAAGTTAGTGGCCATGTTGATGTCATTGTTGGAGACTCGGAGCGCTTCCTGAGCGTCCACTCTGGAGAACCCCATCTCCATCAGTCTCGCAATCTGCTCAGGATAAAGAGAGAACACGGTGGTCAGTGTAATGCTGTACTGAAATGATTAAAATAACACCAGAACATCCTGGTTTCGGTTCTCGACTCTGATACTTGCTGATGATCAGATTCGTCTGACTTCTCACGCATGTTTGTAATCGATCTTTACATATTCAAACCCGAAAGTAAAGTTTGATTTGGTGTTACTTCAGTCATTCTGAGAGTCGGGGCTAGACGATCTCACCCCGGAGTCTCATGCCCGAGTCTCATCCCAGAGTCTCACTTCTTCATTTAGTGCTGTGTTAAAACAGCCAAAAGTTCTAAACTTTCAGTTAAAGATAGAAACTGTACATTTTATTCTTAAAGGAGATGCATAAATTCTTCTATCAAACCCACACCAAGATCCTGAACATCCTAGTTGAGCACTCAATGTTACCACCAGTCGTCTGGACATGATCTAGCGGGAGAGGCCTGACGCATTGGGGAGGGGTTGGATGACCGATGGAGTTGGATTACACTACGCAAGGACCCTGATTATTAGATAAAAGCACCTTAACAGCTAAAGATACAGTAGGTACGTTCCAAATCGTTCACTCACGTAAGTGAACTGAGTTTTGGTGCTCACTTACGTCTTAGTGCGGTCTCAAATGGAACACTACACTTTGGGGGATGTGATGGACTAACATTTGATTGCACTTCTGTCAAATATCCACCAGCTTTTGTTTATATACTGAATGTTTATGATTTTATTAACCCCACCACTAATAAATAATTTCAGTAACACTACTTAGATTTATACGAAGTCGTTTAACGCAGTGGTGCCAACTGAGACATAGAGACACATTTTTTAAAATCAATTTTAACCGCCTGTATTTCTCTTTTTACAGGTTTCATTAGGGAAATATAAAAAAGAGCAATTATGCACACAGGCCAGGATGCTTGTGGTTTGATACTGTGGTTTTGCATCGCCTAGAATGCCATAAACATTTGCATCCTTTCTAAGAATCTAACATTAATGACTGGTAAAGTAAACAACAAGACATGCAACAAACCTGAAATGCATTTTTAAATAAACCACACATAGTTTCTTTAGACATTAATCATGGAATGTAAACAATATAAACGTTTGTGAATATAACACATAAGCAGCAGTGAAGAAAAGATCTTTTTAAATCGATATAATAACATATAAACAATACCATAAAAATAAAAAATAAAAGATTTTGCAAATTTGGGCTTGGCCTATTTACTATTTACCTGTTTCCAGGTAGCTGACTGTGTAGGGAGTAAGACAGCAAGGCGGATCACTAGATATTCGAACATGCCAAAGTGAACGAACATTCCAACAGCAGCGATCCACAGTTTACTTCATATCCGAAATGCATCTTATGATATTTGTAGGGCTGTCCACAACCAAGGATTTTGTTGGTCGACCAGAGGTCGTCATTTACTCCAACTAATCGACTAATAGTCGA